>BGPR01005548.1:50513-92215 GCA_013235015.1 Araneus ventricosus | reverse complement strand
ATGCAGCCGTTTCTTATCTTGTACAGGAAGCTGATGATAAAAATGTGTACTTTTAGCTTCCAGAACTCAAATCGCTCCTTTGAAGGGTGCAAGTGCAACGATACCGAGATTAGAATTACTCGCTGCATTGGTGGGAACGAGATTAACAAAATCCATAGTAGATGCCCTTGGCTGGAAGATTGTCAAATGTTTCTATCGGAGCGATTCTACAACTGTTTTTATGTGGATAACTAAAGAAGAAAACGGGTCCGTTTTCTTAAATAATTTCGTAAATAATAGTCCGTTTTCGTAAATAATACAGGAAATACGGAAAATTAGTCAGCTTTCTGCTTGGCGTCATGTGTCTGGGGTTGAAAACCCAGCAGATTTACCCTCGAAAGGATGTAAAGCCAGTTACTTGGTCAAAACCAGATTTTGGGAGGGAACAAGATGGTCGAGTTCATTTCAAGACAAGGGACCTTCCAATGATTTTGAACTGGACGAAGACGAGATACTGAAAGAGCGAAAGAAAAGTGCAGTGCCCGCTTTAGTATTTGTAAATCAAGAGTTATCTACTGAATGGTGGTTCTGTCAATGTTTTTGAAAATATGAAAATATAGTAATATTGGTCGGATGGATCACAAGGTTTATTCAGAGCTGACGTTCCATAAAAGAAAACAGAAACATAGGGGAACTTACGGCAAGTGAATTTAGAAAAGCAGAGTTAATAATTTTCAGAATTGTTCAGAAAGAAACGTTTCAAGGAGAAGACGACAATAAATTAAAGTTTTTTTCTGTTAACAAAGATGAAGAAGGTTTTTTACGGGTTAAAACAAAAATCATCTGTAGAAAAGACAATGAGAACTTTAGGAAACCCGTCCTTCTCCCATTAGAGCATGAATTAGTGTCAAGATTGATACGCTTTCATCATGAGAAGAATTCGCATTGTGGGGTTCAAATTTTGATAAATATTTTGAGAGAGAGACTTATTGGATGTTGCGTGGAAGAAAATCTGTTAGAACAGTTATTTCAAGTTCTGTCATCTGCAAAAGATATAGCTCCAAAAAGCTCGAATGTGTGGCAGCCCCTCTGTCTAAAAATAGAGTGCGTGATGCTGCAGTTTTTCAAATCACAGGTATTGACACGGCCCTTATTTTTGAAAGGCAACAAAAAGGTTTGGATGCTGCTGTTCACATTTGCTGTCTAGAGAGCAGTTCATTTGGAACTTCTGTCTGGCGTTTCTACTGAAGCTTTCCTGATGGCTCTAAGGAAGTTTGTAGCAAGACGTGGCAGATGTTCCACAATTTATTGTGATAATGGTACCAACTTTGTAGGCGCTGCAAACATCTTACGTTCTCTTGACTGGAAAAAGTTATCAAGTATGGAACAGTAAATGCTATTGACTGGAAGTTCAACACTTCAACTGCTGCATAGTGGGAGAGGCTGATCAGAATAATGAAAGACCTTCTGAAAAGAGTTTTAGGTAAAGCCTACTTATCCCATGAAGAGTTGATGACTGTCTTGTTCGATTGTGAAGTCATTATAAACTCCAGACCCCTCACCTACGTCTCGGAAAATGATACAGACTTTACTCCTATTAGTCCGTCCATGTTTATACAAGACATCAGAGAGTGTACAGTTCCAGACCTTCATACAGCTGATCATAATAGTCTGAACAAAAGAATTAAATACAAACTGTCCAAAACGATCTCCGAGCTCGATTGAGGTAAAAATACTTGGGTCAGCTAGTTAGAAGAACATGCAAAGAATCTAGACTGATCTCTGTTGGAGATATAGTACTTGTGGGAAGCGACAACCTCAAGAGAATTAACTGGCCTTTAGGGAAAATCATTGAACTACTGCTTGGTAAAGACAAGGAAATAAGGCTGATTCGAGTAAAGACCGCAAACTCCGTGTTGTTGCGGCCTGTTCAGAGAATCTACTCATTAGAAGTTGCCTCACCTTCAGAGCTCCTCTCTAAAACTATTCCACAGAACTCTCCAAAAACCTCGAATATAAGCGACTCTGAACATGTAGATGCCCAAAACTAAATTAACTAGATGCGGTAGGAAGATCAAAGTACCTGAAAGATTCAGTTTATAAACATTTAGAAGTTTGATAACTTATTGTTTTCTACATTGGACTGTTCATGCATATCATAAAAATGATTATGTATGTTTCGATTATATGTTATAATCAAAAGGTGGGAGGATGTTGTAAACAATTTAACGCTCTTTATGTCTTTAAGGTTGGCAACATCTTTATCTGCGCGCGATTGTTTTGTTAAAAATGCAAATGTTTCAAAAAATTAGTTACTCAGTTCTTCAGTTTTGATGTTTGTTTTCGTTTAGGTTATGCTAAGTATATTTACTTTGTAAAAATAAAAAATTATTTAGAGCGCCAGGGGCTCAGGTCAAGTTTTTTATACTACAGTTAAATAAATATATTGTGTTTTATAGAAATATGAGTAGTTTTCTGTGTATTCTATAGGGGGTATAGGGATGAAAATTCTTGGGGTTTGTCTATTCTAGACTTACTTCTTATAAATAGCCTGTTATTAAACACTTCTGGAACTCCGCATTCGTTAATAAACAGAAATGGCCCAAAGGGCTGGTCTGACGTCACACTTTGTTCTTAGCACCTCGTAGAAAAATTATTAAGTATGAGTAATTAGTAAAAAGTAACAAGATTATTAGTAAAAAGTATTAGAGGAAGTTTCTAATAGCGACCATTCATATATCGAAATTTGTCTAGCATCTACAATGACCAGCCACAAGTTGAAAAGGAACAAAACTCTTCACCGAAAAAATCAGAAACTTATTAAAACTAAAAGACCCAAAACTCCTCACCTTCTGGGCATCATGTAATTGACAAGATGACGTTAATCAACTCTCTATTCAGCTCCAAAAAGAATTTATTTCAGCTTGCAATACATCATTCGAATTTAAAAATCATCAAATTCTGGAAATCCCACTTGGTGGACTTCAATATTGGAGATAAACACGAGAAAATTCAAAGTTTTGATAAGAAAAACAGAAAGAACACGGCAAAATAATCGCCAAGCCCAATATATGGTACGGAAAAAAGAGAGAACAAAGTGTATGATGGAGGTCAGGGTCTCCAAAGGCCAGGATTGAAAGCAAACATGTTTGAAAGTTACATGATTGATCAATTCGTGGTGGCCATAAGAAGATTGCGCACGATATTTTGGATCTCGTTTTTGCTTTTCCACTTTCTTCTCTCCAGCCTGTACTCCGGTTCACCAAATGATGTTCCATTTACAATTCAGGAAGTTGTCCACATAATAAAATCCCTTCCGAACAGGAAAGCACCAGGCATCAATGGCATTGATAATCTCGTCTTAAACTCTCTTCACAGAGCCTTTCCGGATCTGCTTCTAAATTTCTTCAACAAGTGCCTTGAACATTCCACATTTTCAGACTCTTCCAAAATCAGCAACGTAATTCTTTTTCAAAAAAACCCGGTACAGATTCGAAAATTCCAACATCATATAGAACAATAACTCTTCTACCAACTCTAGGTAAGGCACTGGAAAAATTACTTATACAGCGACTAATATTCTTTCTGGAAAACAACATTAAATTAAATAGCAATCAACATGGCTTTAGAGCAGGCAAATCTGTCGACTCAGCTTTATCCAACCTTTAAAGCAAATCACCAAGGGTCGTAGAGAAAGTCATCATGTCCTGTTTCTTTCGCTGGATATCAAAAGGGCTTTTGACAACATCTGGCATCAAGCTGCTATAAATAATGTGGTGAAAGCAAAAATCCCCAATAATTAAAGAATATTTTTGTAAACCTTCTTTAAAATCGTAAACTTAAGTTAAACATCCAAGAAGGTTATGCATCGAGGGAGAAAAGAAAAGGCTGTTCACAAGAGTCGAATAATTGCCCTGTCTTGTAGAAATTGGTTATTAATGACCTTTTGTACCAAGAATGGCCAGAAAACCACACTTACAGGCGTTTGCCGACGATATTGTCCCTGTAATTAAAGCTAAAACAATACAAGACAATTAAAAACTTTCAAATTCTACAATATCACTTACAGACAAATAGACAGCAACAAGAGGCAGCAACTACAACCCTGTACAGACTCAGAAAAAAAGTACCGAAACTAGACTTAAACCCAGAAGATCTAAAAGGGAGAGTAAACCGTTGGTCACCTCATCCTTCTTGTCGTCTTCATGCTCATCAAGTCTCATTATAAGATGGTGGTCATCTATCAGAGGACGTAGACCTTTTCACGGATGGCTCAATCACTGATAAAGGTGAAGGTGAAGCCATCTGAAATATAGAAAATAGACAAGTTTCGCTCAATTTCTTGGTAAAAATTAGAACAGAGAACACACAATTCAAGTTATATGAAAATGTTTCTATTCTGACAAATTCTGCAATAAAGTTTGAGTTATTTGAAACTTTTTCTAATGAATAAGATGCAATTAATAATAAAATTAATATATACATAAATTTATTTTTTATAATAAAAGGTGTAAAATTTTCATTAACGTTCTAATAATTTTGAGCAACACTGTATGTTTATAATCATCTGCAAAAGCTTCTACCAGAGTCACCACCACACAATTCTTAAATTTCGGACGAAAGGACCCTACATTAGCAAACATCAAAGAAAAATACTTCAACCTGGTTAAAGTTGATCTTCCTTGATAAAAAGGAGAGAATATCAGGAGATTAATAACTTTTGTTTACTAGTGACATTAATATGAGTAATGTTTATGGTATTGTAATTTCGAATTTTAAGTTCTTGAAATGTGTCGTGTAGTAGCCATCTCCAATTTTTTTTTCAAATGCGTTTTTTCACGTATTTTGAGTCTATATGAACTTTTCTACTACTTGGCAACTCGAAAAGTTTTAAACCTGACCCTATCCATGTTTAAAATGAGCCCGAATATCAAGGTGTGCTGCAGAACTGGCCATCTCCACTAATGGGTGCGGGTTCAAAACCAACCATCTCCAAATCCGTCAGGCAGCGCAATGGTAGTTTCATGAAATCTTTCCAAACTCAGGCTTACAGCTGATAATGTGGACACTGCGATAAATTCGAGTTTGGTTTTTCTGAATTATTACACTTTTGAACAAGATGAAGAAAAATGTTCTACCATAATAAAATGTCTATTCATAATAATTCCTTTAATTATGTATGAAAGTGGATGTGGCAGACGACTGTGACGTGAGGGGGGATAAAGACCACGGAAATGTCTGTGGAGCTTTCAGAAAAGAGAGGAAGAGACCAAAGATCAGCGGCATATGAGCCAAAAAAGAACGCTGTAATCTCTTTCATGAATACATTCAAGTGCATTGAATTTCACTATGTCGGAATAAGATCCAAGCGAGAATTAACACAGCAGTTAACTACACATAAAAAATATGCAGCTTATTTACAACTCAGGTACCCAAGACAACTCGATTGGATTGTAGGGTTTTCTGGCGCAAGAGCCATGCTTGGCTTTCAAAACTTCATATTGTACACAATTACTGACGATGGATTTTGGACCGAATTGAGAGAGTGTTGACAAATAGGTTTTCTGCAGAAACAAGTCAGAATCAGAAGCTCAAGGACAGGAAGAGTGGGAAGAAAATCCCCAGGAAGAGTGCGAAACTTGCAGAAAATATGGCCAAGAGAATCTAAAATTTTTTATGTGAATCTATTTTTTATGGTAAAAATATATACCTCTTTTTTCAACAGCTAAATATTATTTTGTTTTAAATTTAAAAAAAAAGTAAGGCAAAACGTCAGTTACGATAGGTAACGCTGAAGAATAAGTTACTATTATGCTAATAAATATTCGTTTTGTCTTTAAAAACGCTTTATGAATGATTGAATTAAATAGTTAATTATACAAGAAGCCAAGACATGTTAAACGCTATGTACGAACTGAGTAGAGTGTCCTCATCCAAATTCATTCCACAATGAGATAAGATTAAAACAGAAGTTTTGTGTGTCTGAAAATTGCAAAAGATCGATTACTTTTCGGGCATCTGAGGAAACAATAATGGTAACATTCAACTTCAATAAGCTGCAAAAAATCTCGATAAGTTTTCCTCTTTAAAACAATTGAAATTTATAACGAATCATGCGTGGTTCTCTAGCCATTACTTTTGTATACATTTAATCCAGACATCTGATTAAAAGGAAAATTAAAGTTTAAGATTAAAGACATTTTTGTGTCATTTTTGCCTTCAAAAACAAGAAGTTTACACCAACCGATAAACCAAGAGATCCTCAAAACATTCAAAACTTATTATACTAGACGGGAGATGGTAATTTGCAACATCTTAATAACAGTTCGAGGCAAAGCAATAAGACGTTTGTTAAAGAGTTCTAGAAACAATTCAATGTTTTAGTTACCATAATTAAAAGTTAACATTTTTCGAAGGAAATTTCGAAATAAGCATTAAATGGTGTCTGGAAGAAAATTTGTTCAATTTTTATTGAAAAGAAGCAGGAAACAAGGACATAAAATGATTATGAATCATTATCAATATGAATAATTATCAAATCAATGATCTGGTCCATTCACAAAGCAAAGAACTGACAGCCCATGAGCTTATAGAGATGAGTGAACAAATCGCTATTATAGAAGCCGACACCTCAGGACCGGATCAAACAGAAAAGCATACGATAATGGCAAGCTTGACTGAAGGTGTCAGCTTAGAGACAATAGAATTCTAATGAGAACTAGCTACAACGGAAGGGATAAAAAATTATTAGCTCACTATGATGAAATGTTATATGAGAACGAAATTTGTTGTATTTCATTTGCGCAGGATCACTGTTAGTCGATAAACCGAATATTTACAAATGTTCAGCAATAATCAAAGCATATAACCATACATAGGCAGATTATTTTCATACAAATAAACCAAATGTTTACAAATGTTCAGCAATAATCAAAGCATATAACCATACATAGGCAGACTAATTTCACACAAATTATATCATTTAAAAAATCAAATAATTCCAACATTGCTTGAATGTAACTACGTAGAGTTTAAAAAATTTGCTATGCGTTTTCTGCAATTACAAAGTATCGAATTCGAAAAATGTATATAAATAAAATCGGCTTCTTAAGATAAAGTAATCTTGATTTAAAATTAAATTTAAAAAATGGTCTTTTAGTTGTAGATGAGCAATATCTTCAGATTTCTTTTTGCTTCTTTAAAGATGAAATCATAATAAACTGAAGTCATTTTCCTTACATTTTAGATTCAAATGCTACTCAAAGTTTCGTCTTAATGCGCAAAATGGATCATTTAATAAATTGCGCTATTACGTAAGCTTTTGTTTACTCATTTCCAAGTTTCGCTGGAATAAAACAGAGCAACGGAGCAGCTGACAAAATGGATACTTTGTCATTAGCTGAGTTTTCCATCCGAGTACCTCGTTGAATGATTGAGGGTTTTTTTTTTCAGAATTAACTTCGGTTATATTTAACGATGAGAAACAATGGCAAGTACTTTTCTATACTGTCTTTATCGCCAGTAACAGATGGCCGATATTTCAAATGGAATTTAGGTGGCCATTTCAGTAAGAGTTTGTTTTGTTAAAATAAATGCAGATTTCAGAGAACAAAATATTTGGAGGAATTGATGACATGTAGTCGAAGAAAAGGATTTTAGAAAGAATTCAAGGTATGTAGTCGAAGGTAAGTATTTTTGTAAGACTTCTCATTTCTTTAGATATGAAATTAGCTAGAAGTTAAATTCCTAATTTTTAAGATTGACATAAGTATGTTACCTAGGTAATGAATTGATAAATTGTTAGCAGGTGTTGTCATAATGTCCAACGAATTTTGTAATAAACTTGAAAATATTTCTAAGGCATAACCGTTGTTTTCTGTAAATTTTAAATACAATGCGTTTAAATAAATTTAATATTCATCTTCAATAAAAAGTACGACTTCATTACCTTTCTTCGTGTACTTTCTATATTACCTTTAAAAAACTATGGTCTAAAACTTCATTCGATAGATAGCCACAGTTGAAATGTGAAAGAATGCTTACACAACATTTCAAACCAATTTGGTGACATTTTCTGTTCCCAAAGTTAAGTAACGAGATTAGATTATGATGAGCCGAAAATATAAAATTGAAAAAAATAATTATGAAACATGGACACAAACAAAACTGAAAGAGTCAGTAAAAACCTGATGAAATTATTAACATACATTAAATAAGATAAATTTTTGAGTTTTATTATAATAAGAAAGAAATTAAAATACAAATATGGTTAATGCAATACTAATGTAGAAAAACATAGCAAAAGTGAAGAAGAAACATGAAGAAATTTTTAAAAAATGTTAATGCTCTTAATTTCTGGTAGAAGTAAGAAGTCATAAAGAAAGGAGTTGCAAGTTCCCGTTGTATCTTCCTGGAATGTTTTCTACATATAATATACCGTGACATTGCAATCAGAATGCATTTTATTTCTATTGACAAATTTTACGGCAGAAATATATATTTTCATGTTATCAGTTCGATGAGTTGGGATGGTTCGGATTTCAAAACTTAAATTTTCTTCTGTAATTGTAAAGCACTGTATATTTGTTTTACTATCAGATAATTTACATCAACCATCTTTTACTTTTTTATGAGTTCAATATCAAAAAAATTCAAGTTGCATTGTTTTTGAAACTATTACATTGTTTTAAGTGACAAGAACCTGTAAAGTGCAGGCCTAAAAGACCAATTAACATTGAAAACATTGCACTTACAATTAAAATTTTTAGAATGGAAGAATACAAAAAATATAAAATCCAAGCTTAAAATCGAAAATGAAATCTTCGACCTTCCTCTACCAATTAAAGTAATTAGATTTCCTAAATACTTCATTTGAAATTCAGCATTCCAAATTAATTAAGCAAATACGATAACATCGCAACTTAGTCTTCAATTTTAAACAAACAAACAAAAAAGAATTTCCTTTAAAAACACTAAAACCTGAGTATCCATCATCTCTCCTCTTATTTCCTTACTTTATTTCTCCAAACCCTATGTGATTTCTTTAAAAGGAAATATAAAACTTCACTGAAATCACTTAACTTCACTCAAAGCTTAAAAAAATAAGGTGAAAGTTGTTGTGTTGATATTTTATTCGAGTGCACGTCTCAAAAGTAAATCGGCTGGCTGTGTGCCCGTATCTCCGTGGAGAAAAGCGTTTTATTACTCATGCGTCTACATCAATGCATAAACGAAGCTTTTAGTAGGGGATATAACTCCGCCAAGACCGACTCACGAGTTTCTACTTTATGTAATATGAAACGATCATTTCTTTATATTTTATTCAGATATGTGCAAACAACGAAACAAAACGCCCATAAAAAGTAGCGAACAGAGTTTGACTTTTCCTTTAGGGAAGCTGCGTTTTTTGTTGAGAGAAGGAAATAATAACAAAAAACAGTACATTCTATGCTAATAAGGACTGCTAATTTTATACATGAATCGTAAGGGTAAATTTATATCAAAAATACATTGTTAACTAGTGCCTTATTACTGTTTAACTTTAATTGAAAGTACAACTGGACTTCGAAATGAGTTGCATTTCATTTCTTTCATTTCGAAAAGCTAGCTTTTTCATTTGAATTCCATCGTGAAAGTGCAATTTCATTTGAATTCCATCGATTTCTTCAAAGCATATTTTTATTCATTTAGCATTTATAATGGTCCTTTACAAATTACACAGGAATTGTTTCACATAATAAATTCTATTCTGTTCGGGAATACACATATCACAGCATAGAATTGCATTCCATCAAATCTCTCATTATCATGTCGCCTGGGTTCCCATTGCTGAAAATAGATTTATTCGTTTGCGTGTAGGCCACACACACAGAAGGACGAGCAGAGCCATACGCCATACATACGTAATCGATACGAGAGAGAATCACAGCCTGGTAAACACGGAAGTAGGGAGGTTCGATCGGCACCCCAGGATGTTTTAGAGAGAACCTTTAGAATATTCAAAGATCTTTCACATTTCTTCCGCAAATGTAAAACATACGGAAGGAAGGCGAGTTTCCGATCGAAAATCACTCCCAAAAACCGTATTTCATCCAAAACAGGAATAGCAACATTTCGTATATAAATAACAGGAACCAAGTGAAGGTTTCGTTTCCTGCAAAAATGGACGCATCGACTTTCCTCAGGAGAGATATTGTGTCCATTCTTGTCACACCAAGCAACCAGCTTGTTGACTGCATTCTGCTGTTGCCGCTCTATTAAATGCATGTTGCTACCTTTGCAAGATATTTCAAGGTCATCAACATAGATACTTCCATGAAAAGAAGATGGCAGACGATATTTCCATGAACAGAAAATGGCAAATTATTAAGATGAACGATAAAAAGGGTCACACTGAGGACACTTCCTTGAGGAATCATTGTTTTAATTTATTTTTACATTGATACCACTTTTACATTCGTTTGGCACAGCATAGCCAAACCAATGACTCTTTTGTCACAAAACAATCAAACAATCCTTGAAGAACAACCTCAGCTTGAATGAAATGATCAGAGTTAAAGTTTCCATGCGAACTCGAAACGTTCGGCAAGATAAAACGTTTTTTTAAAAAATGGGCAACATTCCCCTAAAACTTAAGTTAAAAAGTGTCGAAAGTATGCCATAGTGCCATGAACGGTCATATGCCTTTTCTGTATCAAAGAATATAGAGACAAGCTGGATTCCTCTTAACAAATGCGTTCTGTATTTGGGATTCCAGCAAGACGAGGTTGTCAAAAGTAGACCGTCCTTTATGGAAACCACTCTGCAAAGGGGAGATGCATCCTTGTTTCTCTAATTAGAAGATTAGACGAGCATTGACCATGAGTTCAAAAGTCTTGCATAGACAGCTCGTCGGAGCAATTGGCCTGTAGTGCAGAGGATTGGATGTATATTTGGCAGGTTTCAAGATTGGAATCACAATAGCTTCATGCCATTGTGAAGGATACTTCTGCTCAGTCCAAATTCTGTTAAATAAAAATAACAGATGGGAAAGGGAAGTGGTATTCAAATGGCAAAGCATATTATATGTGATTCTATCTGGACGGGGACTTTTGTCATGTGCCCGAGACAAGGCGGTTTCGAATTCAAACATCCTGAACTCAGAATTGTATGGAAAGGTACTACGGACTGTAAAATGCAAAGGCATTCGCTCCGCGCGATTCTTAATCGCCACAAAATCAGGGCTATAAGAATTGATTGCGGAAACGTTTGCAAATGCGTGCCCGAGAGTATTGGGTATGTCTAAAGGGAGGGAGTGCTTTACATTTCCCGTATTTAAAACAGGAAAGGAAAATTCACTATAGATCTCATTATCAGCCTTCACCTTTTTCCACAAGTGTTTACTAGAAATATTGAAGTTGATTGCAAGAGTAAATGAAATGAAAGCAAAATTTGATAAAAAGTTGGAATTTCCTAAAATTTTCACATGGATTGGAAAAATTCTAAAACCTTAAAAGATGAAATTAAAGGAAAATGCCAAACCTTATGCAATCATGGTTCCTAGAAGAGTACCTATTCCTTTGAAGGATGCACTTCAAAAGAAACTGGATGAAATGATTACAAAAGAAATCATAGAACCAGTAGATGAGGCTTCCGAGTGGTGTGCACCAATGGTAATAGTGTCAAAAAAGCAAGGAGATATACGAATCTGCGTTGATCTTTCAGAATTGAATAAAAACATCCAACGCGAAACATATCCAATGGCATCTGTAGATTACACCATAACAGAATATAACAATGCCAAAATATTCAGTATCATCGATGCCAGTTCTGGATTTTAGCAGATAATATTGTACCCTGAATCTTCTGCATTTACAACATTCATCACTCCTATTGGTCGATTCACACGTCTTCCATTTGGGATTAGCTCTGCTCCTGAGGTGTTCCAGAAAAGAATTACAGAGTGTCTTAAAGGTCTGAATGGGGTAGTTGGGCTGATGGATGAATTTGTGGTGTATGGTGAGACTAAAAAAACATGATAAAAGACTTTATCAAGTTTTGCAAAAATTGCAAGATTCTGGATGGACTCTAAATGAGGAAAAATGTCAGTTTAGAAAGAAGTCTATCAAATTTTTAGGACACATCATTTCTGCTGATAGTATACGCCCTGATCCCACGAAAACAGAAGCAATTAAGAAAATGTCACAGCCAACTAATATTATAGAGCTCATGCGTTTTCTTGGCATGGTGAATTTCTTTAGAAAGTTTGTACCTAATCTAGCTGATATGGCAGAACCACTACATGCAATGCTGAAGGCAGATACAACTTGGACTTGGGGTCCGAATCAAGAAAAAGCATTTGAAAGAATCAAAGAAAGTTTATGCAATCCTCCAGTGTTAGCTTTATATGATTGCAAGAAGTCAGTTTATTCGAGTGCTGATGCATCATCTTATGGTATAGGAGCTATGCTAATAAAATAAAAGACAGTTCTAAACTTCCAATTGCCTATGCTTCAAGGAAACATTCTGCAACTGAAAGATGTTATTCCCAAATAGAGAAAGAAGCTCTAGCAGTCGAAATTTCATGACTATATTGTTGGCCTTCCTGTAAATATTGAAACTGATCATAAACCATGAGTTCCCATTTTCATGCATAAAGCATTAGATGGCCTATCTCCTAGACTTCAGAGAATGAGATTGAAAAAGATGCGATACCCGTATCAAGTGCAGTACATTCCAGGGAAAGATTTAGTGATTGCTGATGCCCTTTCCAGAAGTCCAACAGAAGGGAGAGAGGATGAAGAACTCTCAGAACTCTATATTCAAATGGTCATTTCCACTCTTCCAGAAACTGATGAAAGACTGTCAGAAATTTGGCAAGCTCAGCAAGAGGATGATGTATGCATTCAGTTAATTAATTTTGTTCAAAAAGGCTGGCCAGAGAAAGTACTTTGCTTACCCATTTGTCAAGATATTGGGAATATCGACATTATATCAATATCCAAGATGGATTGCGTATGATGAATTTAAGATTAATTATACCTGAATCCATGAGATCAGAAATTTTGCAAGCAATTCATGAGGGTCATTTAGGTATAACCAAATGCCGTGCAAGAGCGAAAGAGAGTTTTTGGTGGCCTGGCCTTTCTACTCAAATTGAGAGAATGATATTATCTTGTGATTCGTGTATTAAACAGCAAGTATATCATAAAGAACCAATGGTTATGTCTGAATTTCCAGAACGCCAGTGGCAGAGAGTAGGTGTAGATTTATTGAAATTAAAAGGCAAATGGTATGTAATAGTCGTAGACTATTATCCAAGATTTTTTGAAGTGGCTCTACTTGAAATTCAAAAGGCACAAACTGTCATCAATCACATGAAGTTCATATTTTCTAGACATGGTATTCCAGAAACAGTTAGAAGTGATTGCGGATCTCAGTTCTCAACAACTGTCGAGACAACTAGAAAATATACACTATTTAAAAAAATATGGTTTTAGTATTGTAACTTCAAGTCCCAAGTATTCTCAGAGCAATGGATTCATAGAGTCCAGGGTTAAAAATTTCAAGAAACATTTTGAAAAATCAGTAGATGAAGATCCGTATCTAATGATGCTGGTTTTGAGAACAACCCCTTCAGAAAATGGATACAGTCTTGCTGAACTCCTGATGGGTCGTAAAATAAGAACCAATTAACCTATGGCAAAGAAAAGTCTCATGCCCCAAATTACAGAGGCAGAGGATATAAGAAGAAAAGAGTTCAATTGTGGAGTCAATCAAAAGAAATATTATGACAAGCATCATAGAGTTAAAGACTTTCAAGAACTTGAATCAGACGCAACCGTTTCCATCTTCTGAACAGTTGGAATATGATCAAGATGATACAACGCGAGAACTGCCAGATTTCCCAAGAGACTCCTCACCTGTCTCACTTTCAGATGATATGCCAGGAACTCCAAGCCTATACCGCTCTTCTTCAACAACGCCGTCAACATTTAGTGCACCGAGGTCTCCTGAACAGTTTTATAGAACAAGGAGTGGTCGGACAGTACGACCTCCAGACAGACTTGATTTATGACTAAGGGGGAGGTGTAGTATCATGTATATAAAGTTTGTATTCCTATGATGGCAACATTAATGTTAATGGCCACTAACGGTATAGTTGTGTTCTCATTACGTAAATCAATTCATCTTCATTTTTAACCTCGCATCTGTATTTATCTGAAGCATAAACGATCATAAAACATTCAGCAGCCAATGCTGGAAAAGAGATCATATGGCAGATTAATCTCGCCAAACACCTGTACTTACCACAATCTCTATCAGTTACAATCCATTAAGACAATCAATCATGCATCAAGCTGTAACAATCTGACAAGCACCATTCACGAACAAAAGAGAGAGAAAGAGAGAGATGCAAAAGGTTTAGAAGAACATAGATGTAAAATTTCACAACCCGAGACATTTCATAGAAGCTGGCACGATTCAGTTGATGTATTATATAAGCAAGAATATGACTGTAGATATCCATACAAAACCGCTTCCATATCCTGCGTCCGAATTTCATCGGAAGAATCTACAACTAAAGACTGTTTCCTTTTCAAAAACCGAGAGGAGTGTGCGGTTTTAAAAAAGAAACTGAACTGTTCACATCACGCCCAACAGATGACACTGTCTAAGTGCTTAATTTGAACTCTTAACTTCTTTCACTATTTTTGTTCACATTATGATCCTGATGCTAATCGCTGTTCGTAAATATGTGCTTGCCATGTATAACCTATCTTATTACTTCTTTTCACTTTATACTTAAATATAATAAATTGATATCTTCTACAGAAGCCCTCTAGTCATCGATTAGTACTTTCAACTTATTTATGGACTATCCTATATACAGACGTGACACAGGCTTGGAACAAAAAAAGCTGAACTTCATAAATAATGAATCGTGCCAAACATAAATACCGAAAAGTAAAATAAGTGCAATTAATCAAACAATAAAATAAATAAATCTATACAAAAAGTGCTTAAGACATTAAAAATATCGTAGAATTATTATATAATAAAAAATTTAGAATGATAAAATCCGATGCCGAAAAAGCGGAAATCCGCGTTTCAGCGGAAATGTGTCATGTCTGTATATAGTACAGTGCAACTGATACACAACGCGATAAATGCGATTACAAAAAAGGTAAGCAATTCCTTTTAAGCTACCTTGATCAATTTTTATTGCATGACTAACAGAGTATTGGCCTAAATCTAACCACGTAGAAAATTAAACTCAAATAACTTCAGAAAAGAGAAAAACTATAATAACCTCGCCGAACTGTGGCGGCAATACATATCCCTGGATTATAGCCTACTTTGTCAAGATATGTAAATGGTAAGCATGCTATTGCTAAGAATGTTAGCATGGATGAATAAGTTTATTCCCAATTGAAGTTAAATCAATAAGAAGAGAGAAGTGGATGAATTATAGTGTTCGAATAGTCACTCAACCGAGAAAATTCTATTTAATTTAGTCCGGTATGATTCAGAACATCCTAAAACAGGGATGGCGAGCCAATGGCACGCGTGCCATTGATGGCACGCGGCACAATATTTTGGGCACGCCACCGATCACAAAGTTCACTATGAAGCATTGACGGTACTATTTGACGGCACGTCTATGACCTCATTAAACAAATTTTTAGAAAAAATGGCACGTTAATACATAAAGGTTCGCCACCCCTGTCCTAAAACATTAAAATCTATTTGTTGAAAGACGAAGAAGGGATATAACAAATCAGTACCGTGCTAACAGCTAGGTAAGAGGAAAAAGATTTTATTTATTCTATTTTACTTCCAAATAATCACAAGATTGTCGAGTATTTCATTAGTGAAACACATCTAAATATATCTCATGCTAACTTGCATGTTTTGACGTCAAAGCTAAATGAAACATTCTGCATACTCAAAGGAAGAAAGACAATAAGAAAAGTACTCTCAGACTGCCTCCGAAGCAAACGAAATGAAATGCACTCCTGCTACGCTAACCAGAGTTCGAGTTCGGGATGATTCAGTGTTTGAAATAGTGGGAACGGATAAGCTCGACCGCTACTTTTAAATGAGCAAAAGAAAGCATGAAACTTTTTGTTATCCTATGTCGTATACACAGTTATACACTTATAATTGATAATGTGTCTTTCAACTCAAAGGTTTTTGCTTGTACTCCGAATATTTCTCGACAGAAATGAGCGGCCAAAGATTGTTTATAGTGACAATGGCAGTAACTTCATAGAAGCCAATCACTTCAAATGCATTGACTAGCTGATGCTTCCATTTCAAGAATTTAATGGCATTTTAATCCTCCTCTCGCTACGTCGTGGGGAGGATTCTGGAAAATGTTGATCCAGAAGATACCTATCAAACATTTGAAAGATTATATCGCGAAGCTTGATAAACTTTACGAGGAGAGAAGAAAATTTCAAGAGAACAGACATGGAGGTTTAAAATTGACAAGAAAACATGATATAAAATTGATCTTGACGATGAACAGGTCAAATATAAATTACACGTAAATGATCCCAGCCGGATTTCAAGTTTTCTTCCAGAACAACGACAAAAACAAGGCAGTTGAATCAGCTTCAATATATTTCGCAATTCTTCACAGCCATCCAATACATTAGTGGGACAGACAACACAATCGCATATACTTTGTCTAGAATAAGTATCTGTCATTGAGCAAATAACGCGAGCAAAATAAAATGGTGATTTTAAACAGTTTTGCTCGAGTAAAATCTCTCGATTTTAAACCATGTTCTGTTACTTGGTCCTGCAAGCTTTCGAAGCAAGGTTTTTTAACCCAATTCGGCTCGACTTAAGAACAATGTGCGGTCCGCCAAGTTGAATTTTTTTTCGTCGCCAAATTGATTTCTAGCCAAATGTGGTAACCTTCCAAAATTTTGTGGGATTCTCTTTTTTTGGCAACCTTAAAACTTAGCGCCAGAATTTGAATATTGCTGTCTCTTCCTTTTGCCCTCAGGCGTTGAAACCGTGTGGTTGGTTTTTGGACGGTAATTTAATTCCGTTAATTCCGTTCGGTTTTTTGCTCTTTGGTTCATTCCAGGTCCTTCCATAATTCCCGTTATGTCTTGTCGCGTTAAACATCGCGCTTTCGAAAGCCAAGCTGGTATGTATGACTTGGAATTTTTGTATGGATTGAAGAAAGGCAGCAAGAAAGAAGTGATTGCATGGTGTATGAGTATGGATATGATCGCGAAAGAGTATATTTGTCCGACATTTGGAGAGAAAATGGTTTTGACTGAAATTGATTGTTCGGATGGTTATGCCTGGGTTTGTCGAAAGTTTGGTGTGAATGAGCATCATATTAAAAGGACCGTGAGAAAGGGCAGTTGGTTCTCGGAAAGCAAGTTGACGATACCTGAGGTTTCGATACTCACATATTTGTGGGTGAAAAAAACACCAAATGACTGGATTACAGATGAAATGAATGTGTCCGAGCCAACTGTGGTTGATTGGAAAAGTTTTTGCAGGGAAGTTTGTGTGGATAGGCTTGTGAAAGATAGTAAAGAAAAGATTGGTGGTGTCGGAATGATTGTAGAAATAGACGAAAGTAAGTTTGGTAAAAGGAAGTATAACAGAGGTAAGCGCGTGGATGGTAAGTGGGTGTTTGGTGGTGTCGAAAGAGGGAGCAAAAGGAGTTTTTTTTGCGTGGTTGAGGATCGAACGGCAGAGACGTTGATCGAAATCACCAAAAAAACGTTGAGCCTGGGACCACGGTGCTTTCGGATTGCTGGCCTTCTTATAATTGCTTGACGGCGGAAGGCTATGTGCACCACACCGTCAACCATTCTAAGAATTTCAAAGATCCTGTAACGGGTGCCCATACCAACGGCATCGAAGGTACCTGGAATGCGATCAAAACCGACTTTCGAAAGCAGGGGACAAGAAGAGTTGAAGGGCAGTTCGACACGTATCTTGCAGAATACATGTGGCGGAGGAGCCATCGAGGTGCCTCAATGAAGTCTCTCTTCCCCTCCTTCATTCGAGGCGTCACGGAATTATATCCGCCTCATACGCAAGATACGGTCGAATAAGTAAGTTCGTTTTTTAAACAAATATCAATTGTTTTATTATATGTAATTGATAAATTATGTGTTTCATTCATATAAAATGTTTTATGCAGCGAATGGGGGCTAAATGCAGAAGTATTATATTCTATAATTTCAAAATTAATTTCTAATGCATCATTTTATCCTGAAAATTTCACTTAAAAATTGATAAATTTCATGCTAAATTTAATACAATTTCATGTACTATTTCCAATTTCATGTACTGTTGACATTCTTTGCTATGACTCTAATTGGAATTCGCCGCCATCTTGAAACCATCCAAGATGTCGGATATTTGGCGACTTTTTGGATGGTTGGCGCGATTTCAAAGTTTGGCGAGAAACCGCACACTGTTCTTAAGTCTTACCCCAAATTCATTGTTTGTCACATGGAGGCATCAAATCTACTGTAAAGTACATCTGGTGCCAGATTCATTTGGCCAGGAAATAATAAACTATCCGAAGAATGTGTTCAGAAATTTAACAGTTGCAAAAATGCTAAGGTCGCGAGGCATTCAGAGTCTAAATTTTCTGAATACCAAAAAGATGATACGAGATTTAGCATTGTCCATATTGCAGTCACTGGGCCAATGTTAGGTTCGAGCATCACAAAAAAGCTGTATCATATCAGCTTTCCTCACACACAAGTTCACCAACAAGTATAATTTCCCAATACAGGCACTACTGAAGCAGCCTTCCATCAAATCAATGAAATACAAGCCTCTCCAAACAAATAAGCTAATGTTTACAATTATCACAGCGAATTTCAAGCCATAGATTTTTCATTATGACACAGCACTTAATTTCACACACACATTCTTTACTCTTTCAATTTTTTCTCTCATTACGCACAACTGAATGCAGGTGCCGCTAGCTTTGGTTCTGTAGCAAATGATTCAATCAACTATTATGCTTCGAGCAAAAGTGTATTAATAACTGAAGAGCAGTTCACTCAAATTACGAATAAAGCATGTTAAAAGTAACTCTTCAGCACACGGGCATGTTATATAACATCAACTCTCAATATGGAAACGATAAATTGAAAATTTTCTCAATTTAATAAAACTATTAAATAAATTGCTTACACAGCCAAGCCATAAATGGGACCTCATCGCGTTCGTCAAAGCGATCACAATTCGTGAAAACATGTGTATTTTCCCTATTAGAATCAACCAGAAAAATTCCTGAAAGAAACAATTCCTCAACAATTTCTATCTGCTACGTTTCGCACAAAGAACTCTAAGAGCAGGCAACTATATAATAATATGAATAAAACTAATTCTTTTGCAATAAAAATGTCACTTCAAATTGATTTTCAGAAAAGAAGTTTCACTTAAACACAAAGATTAACTGTATTTTCGTTTGGTTTAAAGCAGTGGCATAAATAGAAGGCCAATGCACATGTTTAAGAAAGGGCCCTAAGAAACCCCCACTCCCAGAAAGTAGGGTGATAGTACAATGGTCGCTTGGCCTCTAGCATTTTGCCAGTCCTGTTACACCAGTTTTCATGATACAATAAAATAGATTTGCTCACAAAACAATCCACGAATATGAATAGTATTCGTAAGGATTTCACTTGTTAAGTTTATATTTTACCTCTCTCAAAAGTCACGATCCACTATGAACTTTTAACCTATATAAATTAACTACGTTAAATTGAAAGTTCTCCATTATAAGATTAAGTGAAAAAACATTCGTGAAAATGATTTAAAAGCTCTTGGAAAGGAGGGCGACAGGAAATCTACCGAGTGAATTTCATATGAATTAAAATTATCAGATGTCCTAATAATTATGTGGTTGCTGAAGTCGACATAGTATAGCGTTCAAGCCCTTGGAACAAGAAAAAAAAAAAACACGCTCAAATTTGTATCAAATAAGATTCCATGCATTTCTCTATTCGATGAAGACTTTTGTAACAACTAAAATACGTTTTTGAAATAAAATTTGCATTGTACTCCAATATATAGTAAACAAAGGATAACTTAAATACCAATTGATTCAATAATTAAGAACAGTTTAAATGCAATCCTCTAACCATTCACACCTAAATAATCGTATTTTCTTTTTCATTAATAGAAACAAATTTTTTAAGAACTGATAATTTTTCACACATAGTAAAGCACAACACGAAATGGATGAATGATGAAAAAAAAGAAAGTGTATGTACAATCGAAATACAAAACGAAATGGATGAAAAATGAAAAAAAAAAATGGATGCAAAATTGAAACGAAACGAAATGGATAAATAATGGAAAAAAGAAAATGGATGTAAAACTGAAACACGAAATGGATCAATATGGACAAAAAGAAAATGAAACAAATACGACACGAAATGTGAAAAATAAAGACAATGCAAATAAAGCTGAAATACGATACGAAATGTGAAAAATAAAGACAATGCAAATAAAACTGAAATACGTTACGAAATAGGAAAAAAAGGACAAAAAGAAAACGCATGTAAAACTGAAGCATCACATGGAACAGGTAAAGTAAGATAGAAGGATAATGTACTGATTTAAATCTCCATTTTTCATCACAATTTAGAAATATCTGCTATGGCAAGCAATTTCAGTAATTCAGTTAATCAAATTTCATTTCATTATTTTTAGAGAGGCAAAATAAACACATTGCAGTAATTTTCACTCAAAACAGTTCATTCATAATTACCGTTTTAGGCAATTATGAGCATAGACTTGTTTTTTCGTTTCAACAACATTTAAACAGCATTAAAAGTCAACATTTAAAGTCAAAGTTCGTTTCACAACGTTAAAAGTCAGATAAATCAACTGTAAGAAATACCACTAACTCAAGTCTTGTTTGCTGTGCAACAGTTTAAAATATGATTTCAAATGAATCATTGCACGATTTGCAGCATCACTTACACCAAATAATTAACCAATTACAAGCTTACACAAGATTCACAGTCTTGAAATTGTGAAGTACATGTAAAAACCAGTTGTATCAAGTTCGGATGGATTTCGTTTAATAACTTCAGAAAGTATTTTTAAAATTCTCACAATCTTTTATGGGAATCAAGTTTAAGATTATGTCGGATTCACATTTTCTATGACGTATGCAACTAGCAGTTTTGATTTCACTTATTTGTAAAATCGATTAATTTAATCGCAAAACAAGAAAACACATTTAATTCTTTCGACTTCGAATTTGAAAAATGTTTCAACAAAATTCTGAAAAACTGAAATAAATTGCTCTGCTTGCAATATAAGTTCTGACGATTCCATGATTAAAAGCGTTTTTCCAAAGTCGAAGATGTTAGAAGAATAGAATCCTGATAGATTCCAATAAGCAGATGTATTCCAAGAGGTGCATCATGGAACATTTCGGGATGCAAGTAGGTTAAAAGAAGGTACCACTTCTGACGCCAAAAACACAGGTCACATGAAAATCTTCCTATCATTTTACGTAACGACGCTAGGTTACATATTTCGAAAGGAGCAAATAATTTTATTTCGCTCCAAACTTTCAGATAAAACCACAGAATTTTAAATCGTATTTGAATACACGCACATATAAGAATTCGCGCCAAACTTTCTCTGGGGCTTCTTCACTGTGCTGTGGTTGTGACATGAAGAACAAGAACTGGCAAACGAGTCCCAGGAATGATGGGATTGCAAAAAAAATTGACGAATAAGAAAAGTCCATTCTATTTCTCATACACCGTGACTCATAGCAAACCAGAGAAGTTTTCTAATTATTTCGATTTTTTTTCCGAAATCCGTCAATAAGAATATAAAAATCATCTATAAAAATAAAAACTCGTATTTTCTCGGACGATTGGCGTTTAACTGTTATTATGACAAGAGATACAATTTAATCAGAACGTTATAAACTTGTTTCTTACCGGATATGAGTGTAGTTCTCAACTTTACAGGAAATAAATTAATTTTTTTACTTCAATATATTTCAGAGCAATATTTTAATAAAAGCTTTTTATTTGCAAGCATTTTATGGAAGGTAGATCACTCATTTAACTGGATATCTTGCAAGTGTAATCAGAATGCTAATAAACACATCAAAATACATACATTACACTTTTCCAGTGCATGATGTATTTTTTTTATGGAATTTAAGATGAATAAAATAAACATTATTTAAACAAAAATCCTGATGATTCGCATTTCTTCCAAAATATGAAAAAGATTTCGAATTGCTAATTAGTTATAACCAATTAATTATATTTATTTCGAAATCTAAACGTGAAGTTTTAATTTATCGAAGTTGATATTAGTAAGTCAAAATCTATTTTTGTTTTTTTTAAACTGTATATACAGTAAAGCACCGTTTATACGACTTTCAAGGGACGTAAAACGACGTAAAAATGAAAAGACGTATAATCGAAATTTTACTAAACAACTTTGATTATTACAAATTTAATGCTACTAATGCAACTTCATTTAAAAGTATTAATTTTAAAAAGAGTACTAGTAAAATACTACATAGTATGAAAATCAATAATTAAATTTTAAAATAAAACATACATCATAAAAGTGAGAAAAATCATATCTTTATTGCATGTCTTGAGAACTAATTATACATATTTTATACGATTTATGTGCATGCATTTAATTAAAAAAGTACAGCATTATGAATAGAATTAAATTCATTGAACGATTTTCACTATTCTTTTGATAAAAGAAATAAGTTCGAAGTTTTTCAATGGAGTCTATTGCGTCTTTAAAGGAAGGTGGAATACCTCCTTCATCATTGCTTAAATATCCACCAGATAATTTGTCTACTATTAATTAATCAATTATGAATAATTTCGATGTCATGATATCTTTATCACAATCCATACACTATAAGGTGACTAACTTTTTATAATGAAAAGGCGGACACACATAAATTGAAGAAATACAGCATTGTAGATAAAAGAAACATTTTATTCATTGCAACAATAATACATGATACACTACAATATGATAAATACATAATAAAATATTTGTGGCAATTTAAATTGCTCTTTCGCTTACATGCCTATGAATTATTTTTTAAATGAGTACTTTTCCATTAAATTAATATTTTTTTTATCAATGTATCATGTACTGACAACATATTGAAAATATCTGAACAAGAAATATCCTTCATATTGAATTTTACGGCAAGAGCTGCAACTAGAGTATCAACATTCAATCTCGATTTTTCATATTTACAAAAATAATTAGAAATTGAAAAAACCATTTTAACTGCTGTATTAGTTCCAAGGCAGCACAATGTAAATTGAACAAGAATAAATACAGTATCATTGGAAGGTGTTTGTTTATTTTTGAAATAGTTGAATATTTCCACTCATCTTTTATTAATTTCAACGTGTTTATTTTCCCATTATATTAATGTTCAGAATTTTAATTTGCATTCAGTCTTCAAATATCAAAAAGGAGGACATGTAGGAGGATGCCTTTCGAGGGAGGACAGAACAACTTACAAAAGAAGGACTGTCCTCCCTAGAAGAGAACGGTTGGGCACCTTATATACTTGAAAATATGTAACTGCCACATATTACAACAAAGGAAAATGACTTATAACCGAAGCTTTGCGTAGTATAAAAGAAGAATTTTATCATTACAACGAATGCGAATGAATCGGGACTGTGATGAACCGACGTATAAATGAAAGTTAAGTTACAACACAGTAAAGTTAACACAGTCAGTTAAAAGTTAAGTTACAACACAAATTACACGAGTTTGTCGATGAGAAGCCGCCGGATAAGTGAACGGGTTATCGCTTCTTCTGGGGTGGTATAAATATGGTGTGGAGTTGCGTTACATCCACTCCGATGACGGGACGTACCTCCTTCGGAAGAGGTTTGGGCCGTGGCCGGTGATGGCTGTTAGGATTCTAACCACAGTTCTGACTGCTGTTATGATGATCGTCATTCAACTTCCCTGGTACGCCAATTGGAATGACAATATGTGAGCCTAACAACACAGATGTTAATTGCATGTTATTGTGCAATTAGATGTTGAGTAACGCGGATAGTTACGAATTTTCATGCGATTTTAGCGACTCCATAACGGAAGTTCTCGAACACAGGGCCGACTTTTAGCCGGTTGGATTAATTGCTTCCAATTGGACCTCGAGCCAGACTGTAATCTTCATTTGGCTTAGTTCAGTTGTGTATCTAGTGTGGATCAGGCAGGGTCGTGTTCCGTGGGCCAACACCAAGCGGCACAAAATTGAGGTTAAGAATTTGAGAGAGCTACGTGATTTTTTTCTTTTAATTCTAAATCCTAAGACTCTTAAAAATTAAAAAAGTATGTTCCAAACAAAACTCCCCCCAAAAAGGCGAACAAAGAACTGGTTCATCAATCAAGGATGCCTTTCCTCTAAAATTATGTAATTTGATGAGTCAAAACTCAACTAAGGAAAGGACAACTGCAACAATTTGGTGCTTTTCAAAGACTTATGTCTCTAAAAGAAGGTAACAACAATTCCAACAATTAAGTTTAGATTAGCTTACTTTTTAGGTATAAAGGAATTATTTCAAAACAAAATCTGTATTTACATTCTTTTCTCTGAACTTTTATTTTGAAACTGCCTCACATTATTCAGAAAGCATATAAAAAAGAATAAGCTCACTATTTTTATTTCTCACAAAAATTCCTATTTTTATACAATTATACCCAAGATAGGCTTTAAAACAAAGTAATAAAAATCATGCTTTTCATAAGGGATTTATAAAAATGTATATGAATTCAGGAAGGTGTGGAAAGTGAAAAAAAATTTTTAATGAGTTCTTATTATCTCAAAAAAGGCAAGTCTGTTCTAAAAAGAGCAAGAAAATGATTAACAAGGATAAAGAATCTGTAAGCGGTTTGTGACGTCATGATTCCTTTTTATATTTCCTTCATTTTGTTCTTCTCCATTCGAATAGTGCCACACGATCAGCTTCCTTATTTCTTTTCTATTTTTTTTATTCGATTCGTCTGTTCTAGGAATATCTTGTTCTTTTACTTCTTCAGGACGAACTTTTTAGAAGAAAGAAATTATCTATCCTATTAAAATTCGAACGTAAACAAACGTATGTATGTATGTATGTATGTCCGGCTATCTCCTCACGAACCGCTGAACGGAGAAGCACGCGGAAAGTACCAAAAGATGGGGAATAATCCAAGGAACCCATTTCGGCCATTTAAAATCCGAAATTACAATTAGTTAAAAAGATATTAATTAAAAACGTCAAAATGATTGAATTGACGTGCTGCCATCTATTGGCAGAATGGTGAATTCATTCACGGCGGATTCTTTTTTTCCTTACTATTATTTTTCGCATCCGGTGTTGCATTTTTTTTTATTTATTTAACGGAAGTTGGTATTTTTTTTTGAGCGAGTTTCTGTGTTATTCTGTGTTTGGATTTATTAACAATTGAAAAAAAATCGTTTTCCTGCATTTTTCTTTCTTTTTTTTTTGTCGTAGGGTGTTTCGCAACATTTACGTTTGTTGGGGGAAAATATTTATTCATTTTTATCCGTTTTTTTTTCATTATTATTCGTTTTATTTTTTCTTTTGCAAAACAAATATCATGCTAATCTGTTTTAATTTATAAGCATAAGAATTCTCGCGTTTTCATTCAAACCAAACTGCTTTAAGGTAGTAAAAAGGCTAGAACTGAAAGTTTTAATCCAACAAGAGAGGATTCCAAACAGATTTACGTTTGTTGGGGAAGCTTAGTGACAATATTTGTAGGGAAAAATACAGAGGCGGGAATATGAAAAAATGTGGATTCCGAGAAATGCTGGGTTATTAACTATAAGGTAGTTAAAAGGTTGGATTTAAAAATTTTAATTAAACAATATAGGATTCAAAGGATTTTTTACGTTTCGGGGGAAACGTAACGTTTACGTAAGCGACAATATGTGTAAAAAAAATAAACCGGAGGCGAGCATATGAAAATTAGTAATAAAAAGACTAGATTTGAAAGAATTTTTACATTTGTTGGGGAAAGTAAGTGACAATATTTGTTGAAAAAAAAAATGGAGCCGGGCATATGAAAATATGGATCCCAAAGCCTCACGTGATCTCACTTCTCTCCGCCCGGGAATATCCCATTATTCAAGATTGCCCGTGCAACGCCGGGCCATGCAGCTAGTATATATATATTTTTTATTTTACTAATTTTGTCTCGTAATATTCGGAAGTAATTCAGTGGGAAAGATAGAATTTAGCTTATTTTACTGAATGTTTTTCCATAGAATTAGAATATTTTAAAACCAAGATAAAACTAAACGCTCAAAGGTTCTCTGTGACTAAACGTATCTATTTGTGTCAATATCCTTGAAGAGATTAAAGCTTCGTTGGTACATTTTTGTGAGCTAGGAGATATAAACGAAGGAGAGAGGATGGTTAAGGGTAACTTTTGTCGGATTTCTTTCATTATATGAAGGAATTTTTATGCACTAATAAATAAGAGAGACAATTACATAAAATAATGAAATGGAAAAAGTCTACTTAGAAAAGAGTTCCCAACCTTCATTTTCTCCTCTACCCCTTGATTAGTAATTTTATTTTTGTGTACCCCTTACTGTCATACTCCCCCCCACACACACATTCCTTCGTGCAAAACAGTTTTTATTAATAATGGTAAAGGTTTAGGTTAGTTTGAGTAAAACGAATCGGACTAATTTTATCACATCTGGTAGGATTTAGTTTTGATTTCGCATTTCATTTCAATTTTTATACTAGTGTTAGTCCCAACTCCGAACAAATGGAAACAGCATTGAAATAATTTCGCATTAACTTATGATGAAAGCTAACAATTACTCATCGTGATATCACCTGTTGAAATGGAAGACATTTTCAGCGCGATCCTTGAACTTGTTTAATGGAACTGAGTTTTACAAAATTAGATTCAAATGAACGCAGATGCAATTTTCATGTCTGGAACTACAGCAAGCTTGCATACATATATGTTGATAATATACTTGATACTAGAGATATTTGGTATTAATATACGCTTGAGACGAGTATGTTCTTTCCACAAGTTTTGTGTTCGTCATAGGCGTTAAATACTCATTGAATTAACATTGAACTCTCAATACTCCTCTTTCACTTCACTTTATGGAAACAAAATTCAATATTTTTTTTATTTTAATTCCTTGTCTTTTGTGCTTTCCGCCATCTATAATAGAATTATGCTCTTAAATTGGTAACGCTGAGGAATCTGGCTACGTATCAAAGCGATTCAGACGGTCTATCTACAAATAAGCATACACTACACACGGAATACTGCTTTGATTCTGTGATGATTTAATATCAAATAGGAGTTATGACAGAGTTTTTTCCGACAGAGTTTAGCAGTTTCTTGTCTTTTTTTTAATTTTGTGTTGATTCATGGACGCGGAACACTATTAATACCAAATAGAAGTTAAACTAGAAATTAATTTAATTTCCACTTCTCGGATATCTTTACTTTCGTTTTCGGTTGTCGTTAAAAATGTCCTTTCTTTTTCTTACTTAATTTTTAAAGCGAATATTTATATATTTTGAGAAACGAAAGTTAGTGTCAATTGATTCATCATTTCTGTTTTTCATGTTTTTTTTTCTTAAGCACTCTGCCAATGTGCATGAGATTTTCTACTACAATTTTCGTTAACAAATCTGTGACAATCAGACATGAGATATTGTTGGCAAGCTAAAAGCCCGTGTTAGACGAGCACAAATTTTCTAGTTACCAATAATGCTTTCGCGTACCCCTAACTGAAACGCCGTGTAATCCCAGAGGTACGCGTACCACAAGTTGGAAATCTCGGACTTAGAAGATTTCTATTTAGGCGTCGATATGTTACAAATTTTTTAAATCATTCTTTTCCGATGAATGTAATTGACATAAATTAAAATCAAGATTACGAAAAAAGCTTAAACCTTTACATCTAAGCTTTCAGCAGCGGAAAACATTTCACGGAAAAATTAAAGCGATTCAATTTTTTAAATCAATGGAAAGAATTGTATCATTTTTAAAAATAATTTTTAAACAATTGTTCAAATTTAAACATTAATTCTTGCATAGAAATACAGACTACATTGTAAATATTTTGTTTGGCGCTTCAAGATCGTGTAAAATTATTTTAGATTAATCATTCTGTCGGAAATTGCTGACGAAAAGCGACACAAAAGACGCTAAAAATCTAACAAATCTTTAACAGATTAAAAAGAAAAAATTTAAAACTTAATAAAATAGTAACTGGTACCAAATTTGGTAGCTCTAGGTCAGACAGGACGAACCTTTTTGAGAAAGGGTAAAATTTCATTCATTTTTTTTTTAACGTAGGACTACGTTCCTCTCATTGGGGTCTCAGAAAGGAATTTGATTCACACGCCAAAACGCCACAAAAAACATTGTATGGAAGATCCTCTATATCTCGGTAACAACACATGTTAAAAACATAACTAATGTCTTATTTTAGTCTTATTTTAGAGATAAAGGGTAACAACAGAAGTTAAAAAAATTGAAAATCGTAATTGTAGTTCAGCGACTACTAAGTCGCAAAGTTGGGCAAAAATACGCATGAATTGGTGACGCGATCCTCTGTATCTCGGAAACTACATACAGTGGCTCATATTTGTTTTTGGACACTTGTGTTTTTGAAACCTACTTATAAAAAACATCATCTAAATATTAAAGGATTTACTTCAAAATTTTTTCATATAAACTTTCTTTTGTCTATAATAAAACCTACACATTGTAATGAAAATAAATTCAATACCTTTTTTTGAAAAAATTAATTTACCGAGAAAGTCTTAAAAACAATCTCACATAAGTAATTGGACACTTTTGACATTTAACAAATGTAAACAAAAATATACAAATAATTAAACATTTTAATACTTTGTTGGGTATCCTTTAGCTGAAATTACACTTTTAATACATTTTGGCATGGATTCAACTAGTTTTTTTGTATAAGAATGTTCGGTTTTGTTCCATTCCTCTGTTAATACTGCTTTAAGATGTTCTTTCGAAGAAACATCATGTTTTCTTGTTCTTTTCTCCAGTTCATACCACACATTTTCAATTGGATTTAAATCTGAAGAATATGGTGGAGTCTTGATAATTTTTTGACAGTTGTACTGTTATCCCCATGTGATCCGATAACTCGTCTAACAAGTTCAGGGTTTACTTTTATTGCAAATCTTTTTTCTAATTCTGTTGTAAGTGTCACTGCACTAAGTCTTGGATTTTTCCTGATTTTATGCACGAGAAAACTTCGATTCCTGGGAGTTAGCTTGTGAGGAGCTCCTCATTTCAATCCATTTCAACAATTCCACGTAGTTTCCATCGTTTTATAATAGCAAACACAGTTGAATGACTTACTTTAACAAGTTTTCCGTTAGTTCTGATTCTTTTACCATCTTTAAAATGTTCTATGATTAATTTCCTAATGAAAATTGTTGTAACTTTGTAGCGCCCGGCCATGTTCAGTTCAAATATAGAAATGTAAACAAAGAAACTAGTTGAATCCGTGCCAAAAAGTATTAAAAGTGTAATTTCAGCTAAAGGATACCCAACAAAGTATTAAAATGCTTGATTATTTGCATATTTTTGTTTACATTTGCTGTATGTTCAATTACTTATGTGAGATTGTTTTCAACACTTTCTCGGTTAATTAATTTTTTCAAAAACAGGTATTGAATTTATTTCCATTACAATATGTAGATTTTATTACAGACAAATGAAAGTTTATATGAAAAAACTTTAAAGTAAATCCTTTAATATTTAGATGATGTTTTTATAAGTAAGTTTCAAAAACACAAGTGTCCAAAAACAAACATGAGCCACTGTATCTAAAAAAACATAACTAATTTCTTATTTTGGAGATAAAGGGTAACAACAGAAGTTTTGAAAGATTGGTTGAAAGAGAAAATTTGAAAATCGGAAAAGAGTCACACGAGTAAAGTGGTCCTACGCCTTTAACATCAGCGGTCGTTTGAAAAAGACAGCCTTCCGTCATTTTTTTAAATACTAGACCGTGGGTCAGTAAACCAGCGGCGGGAGGGTCAGTAAGAAAGCGGGGGAAGACTTTGGTAAAAAAGTTACCACCGATTGGAAATACCGATGCAACGAAGTTTATGACCGACTGTCATGAGTCATAACACAGGTGTAGTGAAACGATAGAAAATCAGTTAGCCAACGTCCACTTGGAAACATTTTTCTTATATAAATTCGACATTAGATATTTATATTGTAATTTTTTATATTTTAGATTGTCTGTTCTCTCTTTTATGATATAAAAATAATTTTATAAAAATCAACGCATGAGTCAGCCTTTGTGGGTCAGACCGTGACCCTCGGTAATCAATTACGGAGGGTAACGGTCAGACACTGATCCACCGCTACTCTAGGTCGACAAGTCTAGTCGACAGACAAGTTGGCCGGCAGACTAATAAATTCATTCATAAAAACAACTTTTACCCTTACTAAAAACTGTATACAGTTGATCATTGTGTTAATATTTTTCTGGAAATTATAAAAGAATGGGAAATAACGATTGAACTCAACTGAATGTAAATATGTTTAAAATTACCGTTAACTTTAATTCGGGCAACTTTTTAAAAAAGTAGTGTTTATAAGGTATTAAATCAATTTATTAATTGATTGAAATAAAGAAAATTTCATCATAATTTTCAGCTTCATTAAAAAACCTCGTTTCATTTCCATGCTAGATATTTCATCTAAGTTCTTTCAAAAATCACTTTTCATACAAAAATTCTAACGATAAAGTAATAATCGGAGACATTTTTTTAGCTTTTGAATTATTTTCTTTCGTCAGTGTTAATTACTTACTATGTACGCTGACTTCCCTTTAGACTAAACTAAAGTGATAAAATGTTTCAACTTCAGACCGAGATGTTCTATGTCCTGGGATGTGAGAGTATTTAGACCAAATTAATAAATAAATAAAATTAAAAAATGAAAGAAAAAAAAGCAGCAATGAAAGAAGTAAATTTAAAAAAAAATTGCTAAAAGAAAGCGGATGTAGGAAAATAAGCAATATATTACACTATTACTTTTATTGCTTTTTCTTCAATTTGATTCATGTGCGTTCTTATTTAAAATTATTAATTTGTTACAGGGAATCTTTTCTGGTTGAAAAGTAATTTCGTCGAATTCATCTGAGATTTTTTCATTTGGCCAGATATTATTCATGTGACAAAATATTCTTTTGGTACATCCACGAATTCTTCTTAAATTTTAAAAGAAAATTGCTAGTTTAAAAAAAATAGAATAAAGGATGCTTTTTATTCTGAAATGTGAAAACATATCAGTTAAGATGATTATATTTTATGTAGTGCAAAAGTTGGTGAAAGAAATTTTTTAAACCTTAATGTAATTATTTTTGCGCTGTTCCAATACAATTATATGCAATTATATCAATATTATTGCAATTATTATGCTATTTATTTATAACTAAATAGTTCATTATAAAATTCTGGAAAAATAGTTAATATTTAAAACCCAAGATATTTTATACGCGAAATTGGACAAATCCAGGACATTTATTCATGCCAAGGCAAATAGTTAAAAAAGCGAAAAGCGAAACTGCAAATAACCAATAACGAAAATTACATTCTATTCATGAAAATTCTGTGGTAAAAATTGAAGAAAGGAGGATCATGTTTAAATAGTTACTCAGGTAATTTTTATTAACATGCTATAGTTATCACAATATGTTTTTAATGAATTCTCAATTTTAAAATATTTTAAAATTTATTCATATTATGTGGCATAATGAGTGTAATAACGAACAAAATGTGACTTCGAAATTTTATTAAAAAGTAGACCAAACGTGACCATTTATTTTTTCCCTCAAAACGGGACATTTTTTAAAAAAATTATAGGTAATATTATGCGAATTTAAGAAAACACATATTTCTTCAGTTTTTATTTATTGAGGAAAATCACCTTAATAAACACATGAAAATAAATAATTCATGTGATCTTGCGTTTTTTTGAAAAACACATTTTTGCTTCAGTATATTTGGTGTTGATTTAAAAAAAAGAATGAAATTCTTGGCAGAATTTCTTAAAATTTACTTTGGTAATTCGCGTTGTTTATAAACTGCGATTGGCAATTGTTTTTTCTAGCTCTTCTACAACTTATTCATAAGAAAAAAGACCCTTTCTACGGGTTTCATTAGTGCTGGGCAGACATAGAATATATTCAATAATTGTACAAAAGTGCGTATGATTTAAATTATTGGCGTGAAAGTGTTTGAACAGTTCAACCCAACGACTTTCGGTTTAAATATCCCCAGTGTTTCATTCTGTCACTTCATACGGTGTAATGAAGTTAGAACTAAGTGCGAGAATAGAGGCTTCTGACCAACTGTTTACACATGTGCGACACGTATAGCGCATGCTCCTTCATCAAAGGGCATTACCGTCGGATTTTTTAAAAATTTTTTGGCGCCTTCTTGCAGGTTGCCATATTGGCCTTTTTAAGGCCAAATTCTGGAACTTTGGTCTGAGGAATTTTCATTTGGCTTTACTTTTGCTTATGACATTTAGAACGATTTTTAATAAATAATTTTACGATTTTTTTAATAAACTTTTGATATGACACTTTTCAAATGGCCCACAGTGAACTGTCAAGCGAAGAAGTTTCAGAAAAATAAATGTTTCTGTCACCTTTCTACAGACCGTATTAGTCAAAATGCCAGCGGAAGCTATGTTTGTCTCTGCAACAGTGTATAAGAACCACTTTCTCTATTTTTATTCGTTTCTTTTCACGATTGAATTCTTTTACGAAAACTTCCGCATAAGCGTAAAATCAAGCGTTTACACAAAAGCGTAAAATATTCTTTTTTCGAGAGAGAGGACTGAAAAGAGGGCATCATATTACAGATCTTTTAAAAAAAAGAAGAAAAAGCATTCATATCTGTAATTTTGGTATTGTTTGAAATACCTATATCCAGCAATTTAACAGTTGTTTTAATGTCAAATCTAAGGGATAGAAAGCTTTCAAAAAATAGTATTTTGGACGACGCAGCAGATTGGATTTGGGTATTAGCTATTTAAATAATATCGAAAGTAAGAGAGGAGTGCATTTTTTATATTTTTATCGCGTTTTGGAAACTCAGCCATCTCTCAGGAGTCTCGTCTGAAATCTTTTTTTATATTAATGGATTTTTTTTACTGTTAGTCATTTGCTATGAGTATGAAAGAACTTTTCATTTAATGTAATCACATTGAAAAATAATATAAAACACTAGCTATATGGCCCGGCGTTGCACAGGCTATCTCGAATAATGCGTCATTCCTTGAAAACAAATTCCTCGTCAAATCATTCCTCAACATTGCTGTTAACAGAAGTTGATATATTTCGCTCGATCATTTTATTCTGCACCGGCAATAACAGAATTTCTTTTTTCTTTGCAAAGCCGTATATGTAGATGTTTTTTTTAAAATTTCACTTAAATTTTAGTTTAATAAAAGAGTATTATACATGTGTCAATCTAGTGGGATTCCTTTTCATGAAGGATAGTCATTTCCTTATAATAAATAAGGGGAAAATGAGTGCTTTAGCAAAATTTTAAAATTTGGCCTTATTTTGCTATTTTGATCTGGCAACCCCGCCTTCTTCTTTGAAATTGTTATCGAGGGTTGCTCTCTTTCTGAAAACGGAACATTTGGGTGTCCCGAAGCTGTGCTTGGGGACAACGGGACAGGCTACCAAAAAACGGGTTCTATGGTCATATTAGCAATAGTATGTGTATTTAAGAAAGAAAAAGAAATAGTATGTGCATTCGTTAATTCGTCAAACTATTTGTTAGGTTTAATTAAGTCATCGACATTGAAATTAATCCGTTTTGTTTAGCAGTTTAGTTTTCGTACATGGCGATATTCTGTATCGATATGTACGAACACTCTGCAAAACTTTATAACATATTTTTCACCCAATTAGTTGTTTTCCTAGCTTTTGCGTCTAATTAATTAAGAATTACTCGCGAATTAATTAAAATTCGCGTTTAATTATACGCAAAATTACGTAGCTATATGCGCGATCTCACCTACAGCCTAACTACAGGATGAAACGGAAATGTCACTCAACAAAAAGAATATTTTTTAAAAAAAAAAAAAAACTTGCTTCAGCAATAGAGTGCGAATAAAATAGACACACACACATAGGAAATAGTTTATCAGAAAATGATATAGCATTAGTAGCCCAGTGGTTGGGTAGCTGAAATTGGAATTAATTAGGGGAAAGCTGGAAATTGTTTTAATCCCTTCAGTTTAGGTCTGGAATGAACATACTAAGTTTTCCCCCTCCGGCGAGGTGAGCGTTAGCCGCTGCGTGCAGATTTGTAGTCAGAAAATAGGACTTTCTTCAATAATTGAGCAATATCTCAAAAACAACTCATGCTGTCAAAAACATTGTAATACAACAGTTGTAGAGCTTAAAATTCTGAATAAGATGAGTGCCAACACTTATTATATTCAATCAAAATTAAGCTCACAACTGCGCTTCAAAGTACTGCCTAAATCGCCAAACAAGCGCTTGAAGCGAGAACGGACTAATTTATAGGTTCACCCTACCTCCAATTATTATATATTCATTTTAAATTTGATCATGATGCTTTTATAATTATTTCAAGGCTTTATTTAGTATATATTGAAGGAAAAAAAACTGTTATTACGATTTAACAAAGAAAAACATCACACGAAAGCTTCAGCAATGGTTGAAAGCGTGCTTATTAATTAGAAGCAACGGATTTCTCATCCGAGGGAAGTTCTCCAAAATTACTCAAAGATTCTTCTGAATTCAGATATTGCACGGCATTTTAAATAAATTACCGGTTATTTTGCAAAAGAAATCTTCAAAAATTATAAACTGCGATTGAAATAAAAAAATGATTTCAATAAAAAAAGTACCATAAACGAAATTGCCACGAACGGAGAAGAGTAATATACAACCAACTTTAAAGAAAGACTCTGAAGGAATAAAAGTTCCCAGTTCTCTTTTAAGTAAGCAAGTTGCATTGTAAAAGGGACATTGTTATTGTTGTGGACGATTAGTGAATATTTACCCATCTGGGCATATGGGAAACACGTGTTCATCATTCATTGATAATTAAAATACAAACACAGAGAGAGGATGCGTTGATGACGTCGCTTTGAGAGCACACCGTTTAGTCCCAACGATACGTAACGGAATAAATATCATGTTTCAGAGCTCTTTTAGCAACAAAAAAACTTTTTCGAAGCCTGACATTTTGTGGAAACGTTGTTAAAGAGTCACACACGAAGGAATCGAAATATGGAATGTTTAAGACATCTTTAAGATCTTAAGAGAGAGATTAAACAGATATTTTCTTTTGCATCTATAAATCCAAAGTTTCCGAACATCAGGATCCTTCGGAAATCAATGAAAGGATTTTTTTGTGAACACTTCACATCTATAGCAAATGGCATTGTGGCAGATGGAAGTATAAATTGACACAAAGCTTATGAAATCGGAGTATATTATTTGTCAAAAACTGTTGGTAATAATTTTGCCGTTGTTACATTTAAACGGAAAAACCAAGTAACGCCTACTCGTGGTTTTACTTCCAAGATGAAAGTTCATGATGAATTAAATCCTGTGAATCCAGGCACAATATTCAGAAGAATCTCTCTCTTAAAAAGTTTGATGCAGTTATTTTGAATTTGAGCTGGCCCATTTCCCATTGTCACTCTTTGAAGAAGGATGACTGCGCAAGACCCGCAAGTCAGTATTTTATGATTTATTTTCTACTGAGACTGATGTGCATTTCACTTCAGCATGTTATATGGTTAATGGTGGATTTCTGTTACATCGTGTGTTGTGGCAGGCAAAGGAATAATTTCCCTTCATCCTGAAGAAATATGTTGATTACGCCAAAAAGCACTTCAATGAAGAGGCCACAATAGTTTTTGATGATTACCCCGAAGATGCAGTGAAAAGTACAAAATCGGTAGAACGTATCGGACGAACAAAGAAACACATGTCTGGTTATGTTATGTTTGATGAATCGATGTCAGCCACTATGTCCCAAAAGAAATTTTTGATCAAATTATAAGAACAAGCAAAGGCTTATAAATATGTTATGTGTTAAGTTCCAAAATGAAGGTTTTGTTGTGAAGCAAGTTGAGGAATATACTGATTACCTAATAATCAAAAATGCTTTGGAAATTGAGAAAAGGCCACAAGTGTTGTGGTTGTTGGTGAAGATATCGACCTCTTGGTTATAATAGCAGCATCTACTAATTCCGAAAACATTTTCTTCTTAAAGCCTGGGAGAGGTAAAGCAGAAGATTCTTTATATTGTGCAGCAACCCTGAACATTGCTCCACAAGTAAGGGACAATATTTTGTTTCTTCATGCGTTCAGTGGTTGAGATACCATATCTGCTCTTTTCAGGCAGGTGAAGAAGAAATTTATCAGTGTTCTGAACTGCAACAAGTTGTGAACATTTTCCGTGATGAAAATGCATTTTCGGATGACATAGATGAAGCAGGACAGAAAGTTTTGATAGCCCTGTATGGGAGAAAGAAAAGTGAAGAAACAAGGGATTCTCTGACATTTAAACTTTTTCAAAAATCACTTTCTCCCTAAGACTACAGCAGCTGCACGTGAACACGCTCTCCGTGCATACCTACAGGTTCAACATTGGAGTGGATTTGCCAAAAGGCCCTTAGATTGGTGTTGGAAAGAAACCAAACATGGATTGTTCTCATTCACCACCCACAAGGAACCAGCTGCTCCACCTCTTCTCTCAATGATATCATTACAAGTGCGCAAAAGTGTGTAATTTGACTTGCACCTGTAGGAAATCTGGTATTAAATGTTCTACGATTTGCTATCACTACAAAGGACAAGGGTGTACCAATTCTCTAGAAGATAGCATCATTACAAACTTACCTAACCAAGAGGTTGAAATCGATATTAGGATGGAGGAGGAAATTTTAGAAGTTGACTTGGAGGAAGAATTTCAAAAGTTGCAAGTGGAGGAAAGTGACAGTAAACAAACCGACATTAATGATTATGACTAACCTTAGACATCTGAAAAAATTGAAATATATCTAAAAATTTTATTTATTTAATATCACTTCAATTATGCGTAATTAAATAATAAGTATTAAACTGAAAGGCGTAGTTCTTCATTACGCTCTCACACATTGCTGAAGATTTCGTGTGATGTTTTCCTTTGTTAAATCATAATAACAGTGGTTTTTTCCTTCAATATATACTAAATAAAGCTTTGAAATAATTATAAAAGCATCATGATCAAATTTAAAATGAATATATAATAATTGGAGGAAGGGTGAACCTATAAATTAGTCCGTTCTCGCTTCAAGCGCTTGTTTGGCGATTTAGGCAGTACTTTGAAGCGCAGTTGTGAGCTTAATTTTGATTGAATATAATAAGTGCTGGTACTCATTTTATTCAGAATTTTAAGCTCTACAACTATTGTATTACAATGTTTTTGATAGCATGAGGTGTTTTTGAGATATTGCTCGATTATCGAAAAAAACCCTATTTTCTGACTACAAATCTGCACGCAGCGGATAACGCTCACCTCGCCGGAAGGGGAAAACTTAGTATGTTCATTCCAGACCTAAACTGAAGGGATTAAAACAATTTCCAGCTTTCCCCTAATTAATTCCGAATTCGGCCTTTTTTTACGACCCAACCACTGGGCTATAGCCACAAAGAAATAAGGTATTTAGAAATAGTTGAAAAGAAATTGAAAGAAAGGAAAATGACTTATTTTTTAATAAGAAATGTAGAACTCTTCAGTATTAACTGAAGATACAAGGATAAAATACTACGTTTTGTTTAATCGTAGCTCTAGACTAAAATAATAATTAATAACATTTCTCAACTGCTTGTAGATGATTTTAAAGGGTTTCTGATTTGTCTGTTATGTTCATAATCATTTTTGGTATTCGGAATAAGTTACTTTAATGGCAAATAATAAATAAAATTCCTTTATTTCAACATTTGATTATCAAATAATGGAAGAGAAAAAAGGTTTTAAAGCCAATTTTCAAAGGTATAAGACACAATTTTTATTCAAGTTTAATCCTGAGTCCAAATTGTTTCAAAACAGAGAAGTATCCAATCATATTTGGCCTATAATTGGCAAGAAATATAAAAAGTTTAATTAAAGACGTTATCAGATTTATTTTATTTGTTCAATAAAAAGTTACTTTTCAATTCGATTGGTTCTTACGACATCAAACTGCTATAAGTCTTCTTTTGTCATTCAAAAGTAACTGAGTAACAGTGAATTGAACAATAATGGATTCAAAATTCTTTGCTCGGAAACAATCGATTCAAAAAATTTAAACGCACTAAAAGCTAAATAATTCATAAATGCGGTTTAAAAAATTAAAAAAGGGATTTTATACACCTGTTCTACTTTCTGTTTGCTTTTTACTTTTGTAAACAAGAATTATTATTTTAGTTTACTTTTTCTAATAACGAACTTAACATCACATCTGAATAAAATCATGGAAAAAGGCTTGATAATTTGCTTATTCGTCAAAACTGAACTCGCCTGAGTGGCTTCACATTTCGCGGTTGATTTGAAATTGTTTGAAAGGGATATTCGTCCCATTTATATTACATTATAAATTTTAGAATATTTTTTTTTTCTTCTTATAACGTACAGAACATCAAATCCAGAAAAAATCACTGGAAAATGTTTAACATTTTGGCCTACATATCAAATCATATTTCTCAAAAGCAGCTTTATATTTGTCGGATGATTTGAAATGTTTGTCCCAATTATATCACATTATACAGCAATTAAGCAATTGATTTGACGGATAAAATGAAAACAAAAATATTATAAAAAAACCATCACAAACAACCAGAACACAGAATATATCCAAGTTTAGCTTACAGCCAACAATAAACAACTTTTGGAAAACAGCCAAACCATGTCCCAGTGAATAGGAGCTCAACTGATCTATCCTAGTTTTTTATTTCTTTAACACAGAATGCGAAGTCTATAAAAAGAAATGCATAAAGATGGAGAAAACAGACCAAGAAACATACATCCCAAAAAAAGCAGTGCCCATGTCTTTTGCCTCCGAGGCGGATTTCGAGGCCAACTCTGACCTACGCAAACAATTCGAATTACCATTGCTTCTGACTTATTGAAGAACTGCTATTCGTTGGTTATGGGTATTCCTTTTCCATTATTGTTTTGGACATATAGGATAGAAAATGCTTCGTGTAGTTTGTTTTTGTTTGTGGATTTCAACTTGGATTTTGATGAAAATATAAATATTCCATGACATAAGACGATTGAAAGATGGTGGAAAAGACATTTCTAAAATTAGTTTTGTGGTCATTTTATATAAAAACGTTTACTGAGAAAACTGTTATGCTACTGAAGATAATATGATAGTAGAATATTATCTTTCTGGCATGTTTCCCTTGAGAAACAAATGATTACATCCTTTCGAATTTGACGTAACGATGAATAAGTAATGAAAATTCGATCCTTCAAATTACCATTTTGTAAATATTTCCTTTAGAAATTGCAAAATTTCGCATGTATTAAAGCTTTGTATAATTTTGCAATAGAATGAATCTATTTGAAAATATTATTTTGATATGAATGATGAAGTTAATTTTTTTAGTAGAATCAAATTTCAAGCGTTTTCTCTCAAGTTATAGTGGTGATTCTTGAAAAAGTTTTGTTGAAAAGAATAATAAAAAATTACTGAAAACATTACATATAAATTGTTTTAATTTTCGGGTTAATTATCTTTACAGATAACAGATTTTATTTATTCGAAATACAAATCTTCCTTGAGAAGATAATCCTTTTTCTTACTTTCTTGCATGTGAAGTATACAAAGTATTACAATAGTCAAAAAATTCGACATCGAAGTTTAATTATGAATCTCCACGTTTCAGAACAGTGGCGTAGCAACCGGGGGTAAGGGGGTATAGATGCCTCGGGCGCCAATTTTAGGGGGCGCCACTGTGAGCGCCACTTACCCTCATGCGTCACTGACCATGTAAACAGAACTTTAATTTGTTTATGTTACTTCTTTAAGTGAAATGCGATGAGGAAGCGAAAAGATACCATGCCCTGGGCGCCATTTACAGAAGCTAAGCCACTGATGATGAGGTGGAGAGGGGCAAAAAAATCATATGATCCGGGCGCCACGCCACTGTTTCAGACCTGCCTGAGTCGAAGAAACCAATTTTGGAATTATGTCAATCTATCTGTGAACACGATAACTCGAAAAAGGTATAGACTGGTGCACACAGAGGTTCCTATTAGATTTTGGTATGTATGCGGGATGATAATGAAGACACCATTCAGTGCAGACAGCAATTTAATAGACAATCACATTTAAACATAGAAATGCTGGATATAACAATAACGACGACATTCTTCAAGTGAGTCAGAGTCGGCTCCGGTTTGGGCTGGTCTTCTATGTGTAGGCGTTCGCACCAACGCCATCAATTGTAAATATCTTACAGTTCCCAACTCAAGGTACTTATACCCCTGGGGGCACGCTGTGAACCAGTTTGAGGCACAGAATAACAAAGTTGGTCATGGAGGAAAATACAAAACATCAAAGATTAAAATGAGAAACACAATGAGAAAAACAATTACAAAATTTTTTTCTCCCAAGTTCGTGTAAAAATAAGTTATGAAAGTCCGAGAGCGTATTGGGTAACAGGGAAGGAAGAGAACGAAGAACTGAGTGTTAAAGTCTTATGCGTATATTAATAACAAATATAGCACTACGCTCGACGCAGCTCCAGATATGAGATTGTATCTGTCTTCATTTGAACCTAATTTTAGGGCCACTGTGACATTAAGGTCTCGGCTTCGGGACCGGAGGGTTCCAGGTTCGAAACCCGATTCCTCTCAATATCCGCCGTGTATGGGGCCTGTTGCATGTTAAATCATACGTAGTGGGTCAAACATCCTCCCGGTGATCTGGTGCGGAAGTTTGGAGGGAGGGAGGGGGGGGGGTCCCCCCCCCCAGCTCAGTCATCTGGCCGCGGTTCAAAAATACGACCCAAAATAGCCCTCGTGTTGCTTCAAACCGAGACGTTAATATAACTGAATTAAACTAAACCTGGACCTAATTTTCTATAATTGAGCTCTATGAAACAAGTTCAAGTGTTGTATTGATATTGTCTTCCATTTGAATTGCTGATTATCATGATGAATAATTGTTAGATTTCATCATAAATGAAGACGAAATTATTTCAATGCTATTTTCATTTGCTAAGACAAACAACTAATACTATTATAAATAATAATAAAATCAAAAATAAATTCTGCAGATGTTAATAGGTAAACTCGAGTCGTTTGACTCTCAAGCTAATCTGAGCCCTTAATCTTAATGAAAGCTTTGCGTGTAAGAATGGTTGTTGGCGAGGTAAAGATACTCAAAAATAATAAGACAAATCAGGGGGCAAGGGAGAAAAAAGTTATATTGGGAGCCGTTGGACGAGAGGAATGAAATTTGGTATGGGTCTTTACACCAAAATTGTAAATCTGTATCAAATTTTGGAAGAAATCTGCCAAAAGGTAAATCTATGCGTCTGTCCGTTCGTGCGGATGTGAACACTATAACTTAGGCTAGATAGACGAAATTTCGCATTCGATAATTTC
>BGPR01005548.1:32214-47757 GCA_013235015.1 Araneus ventricosus | reverse complement strand
TATCACTGGAATCGTAGATCTGACCAAATATTTGACAAAATCAGTCATCGCGTTGACTGTCTGTCATTTTTGTATGTGAACGGATTATTCAAAAGTGAAGAAGCTAATAAATGAAATTTGGTGTTGTTGATCTATCTCAGATCTGTTCAACTTTTAGTCAGGTAGGTCAAGTAAGGTCCAAATGAATTATCTGGTTTTTCCTCCATTTAACAGAAGCCAAAACAGAAACGAGCATACTGTCCATGTATAGGAAAGAGGAGAGAAACACTTCTTCGTTGGTCCTGTTCATTATAGCTAGTTCTTAGAAAGTGGACTGCAGAATTAGAAACTAAATACAACGAAAATCAAAGTTTATAAAAAATATAATGAATGAAACTGTTTATTCACATCAGAAAACATTTCAGCACAAAACATGCAAGAAAAATTTATAATTACAAGCATTATTCATTTTAGATATGACGTCGCAAATTATTTGTTTAACATATGTGAAAAGGAAATGAATATGCAACCAGTGTGGCACATTATGAAACCTATTTTGCAGAAAGTCGTTCAATTAACAATCTGGCTTACCACTGAATTACCCCGAAAAGTTTTAAAACAGGAGTAATACTGTTTTATGAAAATCTCCAAAAATCTTTATTTAAGAGAGTCCAAATTATTGATACCACTGAATTTACAAATAAAGAAATTCGAAGAGCGACACAATATCAAGTCATGTCACTGATACAAAAGCATAAGGGCAGCACCAATTTAATTTTGGAATCCATTCAACTTGTTGGAGGGAAAAAGTCGTGACATCACTAGTCCGGTGACCTAAGCCTTAAGATCATTTGTCTAAGATTGATTTTAACTGAGATGCCTATGAGTCCCGTATTAGTGGCAGTCCGGAATTTCAAATATGTCCTGATCGATAATTTGTCCTGGATTTGTCAGAATTGTTAATGTCCCAACCAATTAATAAGTATGAAAAGATAATATTTAGATAACTTATTTAAAAAGTCAGTTAAAATGTTAATATAAAATTAATGATAAGTGAATTTCATCCAAATGTTGCATATATTTATGTAGACGATCCTGAATAAGTCAGGATAATCTATTTTTTTTTTGTTCAAATTGAAAAAATTCCAATTCATAAGATGTCCGATTTCCATCTATTTTATTTATCGATTAGAGTTCATGAAAAAATGAAATCAACTTCAATTTTTAGGAAGTCAGCTTTTGAAAAAAAAAATTGAACAAAAAATGAACAAAGCTTTTGTCAACGTAATATACGAAAGTGAAATGAATCAGCCGGAAAAAATATTGCAAAAATATAGAAAATGTTATTTAGGTTTCTTTGTCTTGTTCTATCACTGCTTTAAAAAATTGAAAAAATTATTTTTAAAAATGTGCGGAAATGCAACTCATTATTTTCGAATTTTTCTTTTCCTTTATTTTTTATTTACATATTTTTGGGGTTTGTCTAATATCCCTTACAATCAGTAGTGCCTAGTGAATTAGAAAATCCGACACTTTGCCTAGAACAATAAATGAATTCGACAATAGACAACCCATTTATCAGTTCCAGGTAAAATAGAGTTATAGTTCCATATCACATTTATTCCTCCTCGAAAGGAATGTAGTTCTGATTTTTACACTTCAGACGTCTGATCATCTCTTAGAAAAAGGACATAAACGATGAAATGGTGGTGAAATATCTATCAACACTAATCATAAGTCCAAACAAATAGATAATGTAGAATGATTAAAGATATCTGATAGATAACAGACAGCTTTCATACCTGGTATAGCACGTTGTGGCAAGTGGGGAAAATGCAGAAATAGAAAAAGCGTACTAATTCTAAAATAATTAAATTATTTTATTAAAGAAAAACATAATCCTAATCGCATTAAATAATAAAAAGGGAAATTCAACAATATATCTCTTCTGGAAATAATCACACATCTGGAAACTGTTAATAATCAAAACCAATACACACTTTCTTCAAATGTGTTCCAGCCGATGAAATAAATCTGGAGCTGTTTGAAATAATTCAAGCGATCAGTCAGCATTGAAGATCAGGTTTTTCTTGACAATATATGCTTCGCTGTATTTCAAAACAAAAAATGCATATTGATGTGATAATAATAATTCTGAAAGGATGATGCTTTTATTAGTTTCATTTACTGGTCGGAAGGAATAAATATGAGCATGCTGCTGCCATATTTCTAAAATCATGAGTACACAACTGAACGAAGTATTAAATCCAAATACCCAGATGCGATAGCTGTACCAAACATAGAATCTACCTTTGTGGTGGACGCTTTACTGCAGATTTTTAGTAGATGGGATTTCCTAAAGAGTTGCAGTGCGATCAAGGAAGCTCGTTCATTAGTACGCTAACAACCGAATTCCTTGAAAGATTTGGGGTTAAAGTGACACATAGTTCTGTGTATCATCCCCATAGTAACCCGATTGAACGATTTCATAGGACTCTGAAACGTATCCTCCGTGTGTTGTGTTTGGAAGAAGCACCAGATTGGGAAAAATGTATCCATCCTGCTTTGTTTGCCCTACGTACCGTAACTCATGAGAGCATAGGTTTTAGTCCTGCTGAATTGGTACATGGTAAAAATTTGAGGACCCCAGAGACTCTGATCTATGAGAAATGGGCAAAAATAGAGGAAGAGGAGTGTCCCGCTGTGCAGTATGTATTTTCATTGATTAATCGGTTGAAACGATGCCAAGAGTTGGCCGAAGAAAAAATGAAAGAAATCCAAGTAAAGAGGAAAACTTGGTATGATAAAAATTCGGTTAAAAGAGAATTCAAGGAAGGGGATCAAGTCCTTATACTGGCCACTGCACGCGCTAACATACTTGCTGCTCAATGGGTTGGTCCTGGCGAAATAGAGAGTAGAATTTCAGATACTAATTACATTGTATCTATCCCGGGCAAGAAGCTGAGTTCTCAAATCTACCATATAAATATGTTGAAACCGTACTACCAGAGACCCGAATTAGTCAATTTTCTTGTTTCTGAGGATTATAACTTGCTGCCTAATGAGGATATAGAATTTCCTGTGGTTAGCTGTAACCCAAATATATTTGATTTCAATGAAATGGTGATAGATGGTAAATTGAATGATCGGCTAAATGTTGATCAACTTCAACAATTTCAAAAACTTCTCAGAAGATACGATACACTATTTTCAAATGAACCAGGTTATACTCAATTAGTTGAGCACGATATTGTGTTAATGAATGATAGTACAGTTCGTGCCAGACCTTATAAGCTTTCTCATAGGCAAAATGAGATTTTGAAGTCCGAAATAAATAAAATGCTGAACTATAAGGTGATAGAAATTGAAGAATCAGACTATACGTCTCCTATGATATTAGTAGAAGCACCTGGACGAGACCCAAGACCTTGTATCGACTATCGTCGGCTCAATAACATAATTAGAACTGAATACTTTCCACCACCCAATGTTGAACAAAGAGTGGAACTTGTATCTGCCTCGAAATTCATAACTCTGCTGGATCTTGCAAAGGGGTACTGGCAGATCCCATTATCCCCGAGAGTGCAAAGGTTTGCCGCTTCTGTGACTAATTTTGGAACGTATCGACCACTTCGAATGCCATTTGGTTTGAAAAATGACCCGTATTTCTTCAGCAAAATGATGGCAGAACTGTTGAATGGTGGTGAGGAATTTGCAGTTCCATACCTCGATGATGTTGCTATATTTTCAAATACGTGGAAAGAACACCTGAAACATATTGATTGTTTTTTGCATTGCATACAGAAAGCGAATCTGAATATAAAACCTTCCAAATGTAAATTTGCAAGGGACTACGTGGAATACTTGGGGCATGCAATTGGACAAGGAAGTAGAACTCCTGGAGAAATGAAATCAAAAGCCATTCGTTATTTCCCTGCTCCGACTACCAAGACCGAAATCAGAGCATTCCTGGGACTAGCTGGTTATTACCGCCAATGCATTCCCATGTTTTCCATCATAGCTGCCCCTTTAACGGATTTATTGAAGGGACGATCCAAAAAGGGCGAGGTAACATGGTCCGCAGAATGCGCAGCCGCTTTTGAGAAACTGAAAACTCTTCTTACCAGTGAACCAGTTCTTTATGCCCCGGACTTTACAAAAAAATTCGTGTTGCAGACTGATGCCTCCGAATTCGGAATGGGAGCAGTCCTTTCGCAGATTGATGACTCAAAAAATGAACACCCTGTATTGTACTTAAGTAAGAAGTTTTCCGAGGCTGAAAAAAATACTGCACAACCGAAAAGGAATGTGCAGCTATTGTTTGAGCCATACGGAAATTGCATTGCTATTTAGATGGTCAAAATTTCACGGTCCAGACCGATCACAATCCCTTAGTGTGGCTACGTTCAAACGCAAGTAGAAATCTACGGTTGATGCGATGGGCTTTGTCTCTCCAACCGTATGACTTCGAAGTCGTGCACCGTAAGGGAGTGTTGAACAAAAATGCAGATGTATTAAGTCGCATTCTTTAAGAAAAAAACATACACAAAATTTTTTGGAAGGATTTAAGTGTTAGAATGAAATGACAATATTAATTCAATTTTGGTGATTGTGTATTTGTGTACTTTACATTAAGTTCTTACTCTTTTACTATAATTCTGTATATGTGTGTGTTGTTTTAACAAATGAAAGTCTTACATAGATTTAAAAAATTCTAATTTAAGCTTATTTTAAATTTGGACAAAATTTACTGCTATATTTATTGTAATTCATTTGTTTTGAAAAGTAAAGTGAAATTGATGAGATTTCAGTGTTATTTTCTTGAAAGTTGAGATATATTTGTTCGCAGTACTTTGTTTTAAATGTGATTTAGTTTCACTACATTTCTAATTAATTATTTTAAACAAGTAGAAATTTTCGAGTCTTAACTCAAACATGAATTGTAGGTTTGATTTGATTATGTAAATTGAAGGTTATTACATTATTAATTTAACTGAATTTTATGTGCTCATCAATGAGACTTAGGTGTATTCCTTGATTTTGTTGCATTTCTTAGCATTTTTATATAATTTTGAGAATTACTGTCTTATGTTCTTTTTTCATTTATTATTGATTAGTTTGATTCTTGTGATATATATAAGTGAAGTTTTATGCTATATTTACAGATGATTTCATGAGCTGATAATAATAATAATCGTGAATTTTTGATATTATGAATTATTATAGTAGTGTGTATGAAATTTATGATTTTTAATTGTTTTATTGTGCATTTATGTGTTTTTCTTATATTTATAAATGTTAATTGTGGGCATCACTGCCCCAGAAAATATTTTTGAACCAAATGTGAGAAAGAATATGAGATATATACTTGTGAAAAATATAAAATTATATCATTTGAGAGATTTTACGCGTTATAATTATGTTGGTGTTGATAGGCTGAACAGGAACTATTTGGAGAATCTTTGAAGTGGTGGACTTTTAATTCATTTTGCTTGTGCTATATTTCTTTGCAGGTTGGACTTCTCTTCTGCAATATTTCTTTGCATTGTTGCTGCAAGCAAGAACTATTCTGAACTTGTTACAAATAGATTTTTAATTTTTGCCACCACTTTATCTTTCAGCCTTAGCACTTTTACCCCATGCACTTTTTTGCTTCCACTAACTTTTTTCCTTCAGTTGGATTACTTCGAAAAAAAAGTTCCTCGGGAAGGGGAGAAGCTGTGACATCGTCACTCAGCAAGAGACGAAATTTCTCCGACACACCCTAAGACGGGGGACAGAAAGAAAGGGGTGGAGAAGAGAGGGAAAGAGTTGAATGACCAGGGCAGACGGCCGGATGAGACCGAGGAAGGTGGACGCTAAGAAGTGAACGTGCGTGAATTTTGCCAAAAGAGAAGGACATGAAGTTCGTAGAATTCCTGTGTAAAATTAGTAATATGTATATAGTTATATTATAGCCAAGACTATGTAAATAAATTAATTGTACATAATCCCATTGGTCTTCTTTGACTGGGAGTAGCCCACCAGAAAACACTACACTAAGCTGTTTGGCTCACTACGTCACAACCTGAACACAACAGACAGTGATATTTCGAATAGAAAATCCAAGGTAATCTGTCAATGTGTCTATTCCGTATCGAAATTTGAAAACGAGAAAACTGTATGGCATTTTTCCTTTAGCTCGACAACCATGTTTAATAAGCATAGATGTTGACTCGAAACATTACTTTTCAGTAAGTACATCAGAGACCAATGCATAACCATAAAGATAAACCTCCGCCCTTTCTTCGTATCCGAGTGTCTGAATGACCGAGTCTCCACGATAGTAACTCATGTACTGTGGTCAGTTACAAAATGGCCATCACCAGCCCATGCACCAATCCCTTCTGTAGGATATAAGTCCCGTCGTCGGAAATTTGAACACAACGCCATTTTTGTACGCCTAGGAGAAAACGAGAATCAGCATACTGAGTCTGGCTACTTCTCATCTACGTACTCGTAGTGCCCCTCCCACCCCGAGAGGATGCGTCCATTATACAGGGTGATTATAAAACAAATTTTGCCGGTATATGGCCCCCTAGCGAGCATACCTTTAGAGGGAACGGAATAAAATTTTGAATGCAAGTAGTATGCGGAATGCGCTCAAGAACGACGTACAAAACAATAATACAGCTCTCACAGTTACGGTTACAGTGACGAAATGTCGAAATTGTCAAATGGCAACACCCGCATTTCTTCACGGAAACGGAATCCTCACAATAAAAAACTTAAAATGGAGTTGGAACGGTATTTTTAGAGCAAAATATGGCGGCTCTAGACAGAGATGAAAAAGTGAAAAAAGAGGTGCTTACTACTGCTTCTCTGTCAGTCATTTTCCCTTTTTTTGTCTCTACCTAGCACCGCCAGTTTGAGCGTTTTAAGCTTTTTACTGTGAAGAGCATGTTTCCGTGAAGAAAAGTAGGTGTTGATATTTGAAAATTTCGAAATTTTATCACTGTAACCGTAATTGTGAGAGCTGGTCTACTGTTCTGCACATCGTTCTTGAGCACATTCAAAATTTTATTCCGTTCCCTCGAAAGATATGCTCACTAGGGGACATATATCGGCAAAGTTTTTTTTTCTAATCACCCTGTACATCAGCATGAAGGCGTCAGAAAGGAGAGCTTTGCAAACCTTGCTACATGACGTTACAGCACTTGGCGCATTTTGGATGTTTTCGAGTACACAGAAGGCTATAAAAATATATTTAAAATGGATGTTTTCGAGTAACCAGAAGAATATAAAAAATATACTTAAAAATCATAAAGTTCTAAATAAACCTATTATGTCAGTCCAGTAGCGAATCCAGGATTCGGTCGGTGTGTGTGTGTGCTGAGGTCATAAAAATGTTGCATCGTAGCGACGAATGTCAAAGCTCATGACGTATGTAAACTCTTAAAACTCTTTACAGACTTTCCTCACCTGACAATAAGAATCATAAAGAACACTACAATACTTACGATAATTTAATAAAAAATACAATGAAATAACTAGCCGAAAAATGTTTTCGACCACGTCAGCACTACAAGTACAAGACAAGTGGAATGACTAGAAAAGTAGAAAAAATTTCGAGCCTGTCAAGCCAGAAAGCAATGTTGTCACGATTTTATTATTTGTTTTAAAATGAAAATTACGAAAAAGCAGTTGTAGTGATTTTAAATAAAATCAAGAATTTTGATTTAGCTCAGGGGGGTTGCAGCCCGATAGCCCCCCTGGATTCACTACTGTGCCAGTCAACAAGAGTTTTTTTCTTTTTTAAAAAACCACTTCCAATTTCAATTCCCCATTCCCACTCACATCCATTCCAAACTGGAGCGATTCCGCTCTAGGAACGGGGATGTGACGTGGCGTAATAGTAGTAGTCAACAATAACTGCAGTGAAACAAGTTTATTAATTACTATTGCTCAAACAAACTTTAACCAAACCGGAGCAATTCGGAAATAAAATATTTTAGATTTAAGAAAATAATTTGATATTAATATCGATATTTTAATCCAATAGAAAAATGCGTCACACGCATATTTAAAAACAATGAAATAAAAAATAAAAATGTTGTGCATAATCAATGAGACAATGCTTGATTCTTATATTTTTCTGATGTAATGCAATTTTGTTGTTGTGAGTGAAGTTAATTCATTTTTTCCTTTTTTTCGGAGTTGTACAAGATCCTATTTGAATTTTCTTTAATTTGAAACCATAAAACAGACTGTGAAAGCTTCTGAACAGGTGACCATGAATCATAATAACTTTGTATATTAAACTTTAGCGTTTAAATACTTAATTTCTTAAATATTTTGCATTACAGAATTGTAACTGCTTTCAGAATTGTAATTTGCCTTCTTGTGTTTTGGGTGAAGTTTCTTTTAAGTGAATATTTTTAATAAAAATTCAAGTTAAAAAAGCTTTTCTCAATTCTTTCGAACCAAATAGAATAGCTTTATATATTTCGTTTAAATCAGTAAACCAGCTACTGCACAAAAGTTTCAGGCATTTGACAACAAAACTCATCTCATTATCTATTTAGAAGATAAATCAAAAGCCCTCTTTTCATCTCCGGCGCACTGCTGAAACTTTTCCAAGAATTGCATGTAAGAATCTCCTTTTATATCGTCTTCGTGAGCATATTACACCGAGATTACTGGATTTAATAGTTAAGGAAACGCCTTTCTATTCTTACGGAGAAATGGATAGTGAGATTACTTTCTGGATATAAGGATATTTACCCGACTTTCACGATATTTGAAAGATATTTTCCGTTCATTTAAAGGCATTAACTGAGAATGGAAGTTTGAAATACCATATTAGGAGTGAAATCATTTTGCGGTATGCCAAGTACTCTCTGAATTCGAATTTTTTAATTCAAATTTCAGCCAATCAGTATCCTTACCAAGTTCCTGGTTTCTCATTAACCCCTTCTTGGTCGAATCTTTTTCGAATTTCCGACCCAAAAAAAGCATTTTTTATTGCAGAGAAAATACAAAATGATTGTGTTTCCATTCAAAGTGGAAAATCTCACCGCCAAAACATGAAGAAAGTAGGACTATTTGCGCCATCTCTTAGCAATGTTCAGAAATACAAAAAATAATCGCGGAATGTAATGACACGTGTAGGTAGCGACGAATTCTCTTTCAACGATGCAATTTTTCTCTTCGTCACATGACATACGGTGCCAACCGTACGGGCACAAAAAAGATGAACGTATGACGTGCGACGCTGACCAAGAAGGGGCTAATACTTAACAGAACGGAAGAAAACAATGTATTAAAAACAATACGCCAGCTTAACTATCATATTTAGATTATATTTGTTGAATTGAGTACCAACTTTATAACAATATATGCTTGAGTTTGACGTTGAAATGATGAACAGTGGTCAGATGGGGAGGATTGTAGCTAAGGTGGCGGCATGTCACTTTCTATACTTCTTAATCTCACCGATATGAGGCTTTTCACATAAAATGAGGAAGTTAGCATGCACAAGCCTCACATACACATTGTATCTTCAGCAAAATTAGTTGTATGAACATCATTCCTCCGTGTCAAGTTTAGTATGGTAACAGTTATTCTTTATAATGTTTTCTTATATGAAGTATGCAAAGAGGAAGTACTGTAAAAATTTTTAATTTGTTAGTGACGCACTGTGTAAGTACGCGTAGGATTTCTGGGATAGAATCAAACTTCTTTCTCAACCAGAACTGTAACTGAGATCTCAGTTGGATTCTGGCAGAAGCTCTGTCCAGACGTGTGTCGAGTGGGCACTCAGCCTTCAAATGTGTTGTATGTAATCTCTAAATATAATGAACACATACTGAGAAAATGTATATTGTAATCTTATATATAGATGTAAATAAATATTTACTCTAAAATATTGTATCTAAGCGTCCTTAATAATTACCAAGCTGCCTTGGGTACTCTACACCGTAAAACCCAAATCTTTCCCGGATCCCATCACACAGAGATACCATATTACCAAACTTTTGTTCTCCTTTGTAAACTACATTTCCAAATACAGGGGATTGTAATTCAATGCATTTTTATTCCTATCCGACCTTTTTCTAAGGAAGTGAATTCTGTGAATTGCTGTTATTGGGAGGCACATTCAAAACTGACAAATTTGGAGTCGTTCTGCAATCAATAGACGGAATCATTCTGTGAAGACTGCCATTAACCAATGCCCCGTAGGGACTCTGGAAGGAAAATTTTGATTCGTTGCTTTATGCTCAGTAGTTTCGAATCAACCCTGCCTCGGTTTGAATCTTCCACCCTAATGAGTTACTTGGTAATGGGCATCATTACCCAAGATATTATTCCGGATTCGTTTGCCGAATCAGCAGGTCTTGAGAGAAAAAAAGGTGAGCAAAGACGATCTGGGTGTATAATGGTGGTAAATGCTGTTGAGATCACTTAAGCACATGGAGATTTGCGTGTAAAATGAACGGTTGGAATCATTGAAGGTTCTGCTGATAGATGCGTCGAAGAATGTGTTGCACTGCACTCATAAATAGGCTTAACGTAATTCCCATACATGATTAGAGGAAGATTTTGATTAGTATCCCCTTGTTTGGGCATGCGAATGAAATTTGGAGGAATAAATGTGGGGTAGAGGAATTAAGTCCCACCAGATGTCACCGCTCTGATTTACTGCTAACGTCGATGCAGAGTTCTTTCTCTTTTGTTCCCTTCTAATCTCGCCAGGTATGAATTGGAAATTTGACAACAGTGCATGACGCTCGAAATCATTCTTGATTTGATGATTCAATTTGATTTGTAAAGGGCAGAACCAGCCCTCTTAATCCCTTTATTATCTTTTCTTAAATGTTTATGTAGACAACAAAAATATCTCCACATGAGTTTCACAAGCCACATTAAAATCATTTTCATGTCCATATGTGTTATTCAACATTTTTCTGTTCCGCTATTTTCTGATAATTCATATGAACATTTCGAAAAGGATAGTTCTCAATTTAAATAATAAATTCTCTTGACCGACCTAGATCTTCTCGTCAAGATACCTCACTTTATTGATTCTCCTAAAAAGTAATCGATTTCATAAATTTTCCTGAAACTCCAATTTAGGATTTATTTCTTTGGAGCTTACGAACATTTTGCTGGTAAGCTCCAAAGAACTTTCCACTCTGATATCTTTAAAAAAATCCCAAGATCTGTTTTGATTTCGGCCACTGATATTGATTTTCAACCCTTTCTTCTTTCGCATTTTATTGGTATCCGTTTCCGATAAGCGTTCCTTTCTTGTCTTCTCGCTGAGTTACAAGATTTTCTGTTACAAATTGGTTCTTGAAACCACCTTAAGTATTGGAAACACCACAAGAAATAACCGATAGATCATTTTGGCATAATGAGATATATAGACATATTCTACAAAAAAGCTAAGGAAATGCAACCTGATACGTAAGCTGTTGAAGTAGAGTATTCGCACGTTGCATCATTTTATTTCAGAACAATCACGTCATATCAAATAGAGCTGATGGGTTGTCTTATTAATAATATTTATTGGCTGTTTCACTGTCTCAATACGAATCCCTATCAGCTGCCTTTCAACCTTTTCAATCCTGTGTAAACTTTATAAATATAATTGAATTTCATTTTATTTTCACTGAGCATTTGCTGTTCATGCATCTTAGACCTGCTGTAAATAAAAAACTGCTTATACTGCGATACATCGGACTCTGAAATATTTTAATGCAGTCACATTTTGTTATGAAATAATAATATTAAAATAGACTACAAAGTCTATAGTTCTAAATATATATATAAGGTGTCTACTCTAAATGTGGCCAAATAGTTAATTTCTAAAGGGTGGTAATTATTTGCACTTTAGTTTGGATTATATTCATTGCGATAAAAAAACGCAGTGAATACACAGTTTAGACTAATAATAAAAATATTGCACGGAAAAGAAATTATTCCGTTATAATTCAATTTATTCAACATGAAAAAAATATATTTCAACATATGACGCACACAAGAAAAAATATTATCACTTGTATTAGTTACTTTCCATTATCAAACGGATATTTTCCACTTTGTGTGCATTGTTGCGAATATAATTTTTGCATTTTTCAAATTGAGCATTACTATTTTTACCCTATTCACGTGATTATCTGATAGAATTAGTAACCTGGTGAATTTACTTAAGCTATTAAAAAAGGAGTAATTTATAAACATTTGAACCTTTCCCAAGTACTTATTTTAGAACTCAAGTCATAAAAGATGAACGATTTTCGAATTATATTTCACTGTACCAACTGTAAAGTATAAAAAACTTAAAGTGTAAAGTATTCAAATTATAATTCCATGTACGAAGTGCATACTGTTTAGAATGAAGTGCAATTACACATAACATAACACCACAGCATACCCCCGAACTCGGAGCCAGGGCGGCTCCCTGTCGGTTGGGTGGGCGTGCGTGAAATTTTATTGAAATAAAGCAAGAGCAAAAAAAAATACAAAGAGAGGAAATACAAATATAAACACTAATATATACACAAACATAAACACGCACATAAAAACACAAATATATACACTAAACGAAGAAGGGCGTGGTGGGAGACATGAGCTTTGTAGTGAGATGAACAAAGCAGGCTATTGTGGAGTTATTCTGGCTGTTCGGATTTAAGTAGGTCTACCTGGCTGGTGATAAAGTTGAGGAGGTCTATTATTTTGTTTCTTAGCAGACGGTGGTTGGTTATTGATTTCAACCAGGCTTCTATGTGTTGATCTGCTGGACACTTGAGGAGGTAAGAAAGCGTGAGGCGGCACTTGGTGGCATAGTGAAAAGGCGTGCCAGGTTCTCCACAGGCACAGCAGTTGTCTGGGTGTTTTCCGAATCGGAAAAGATAGGACGGGAAGGGCCCGTGCCCTGTGATAAACTGGATGAGCTGTCTCGGCCAATTATGATTTCGAAATCCTACCTTCTTTATGATTTCATATGTGGAGCGGCCATTGATGCCATCATCCCAACGCCTCTGCCACTTAGCCAGGGCTCGCTGCTTGAGATCTTGTCTTGCACTGCTTCTGGGAAGGGGAACCGTGAGCACATCTGCCTCCGTGAACGTAATTGCCTCTTTGGCCAGCTCACCAGTTTTCTCGTTCCCCAGGTGCCCTACATGGGCTCTAATTCAACCCAGCCTGATGTTATGAGTGTTGTACAGAGAGTCTTGAATGTATCTGGCTATTGGGCTATTGGATTTCTGGTTTAATAGGGCTTTCAGGCTGGACTGGCTGTCGCCCCATATCTTTCCTTTGTTTTGGTGGTTTTGGGCATATTTAACCGCTTTTGTGCAATTACACAGGACGATTAAACAAAAACATGGCCAAACTTTAAGGGTAGGTCAGGCATTCGATAAGCATCCAAAATCACATAGGAACATGGGTGCGCAAACGCCATCTGCACGAAGCAGATGGCATTTAAAATAATATAGCCCTGGTCAAAATTGAGGAAATCTTCTTGAAATTTGCACATTTTTTCGAATATCTCCTCGAACTTCGACCATATAAAGAATAGGTTTTAACTCATAATTTATTTTGCAGATTCGATCACGAGGGAATTTAGGGGACCGACCAGAAATCGATTAAATCGAAAAGAAATTTTGGTTCACTAAGCTTCCCAGAAAGATTATAATAGTTTGCAACTGTCATCAATTCTTTTGTGTGATGTGCGCAATATTTATATGCATTTCCGTAAAAATAGCACGAATATTTGGGAAAATATACAGGTTTCTTTAAAAAATCCCAAAATTTTCCGCATGTTTTTTGCTTATAATTTGCAGAGTGTTCAACCAAATTCTATGAAACTTGCTGAATACGTGGCAATAGCTTAGAGAAACATTGTATTAAAATTTGAAATAGAAAGAGAAAATAGAAATATATATTATAAAAATAGAATATTAGAGAAAATATGAGCATTTGTAGTAAATAGATTTTTTACTGCTTATGTGCAAAAATGTAACGTAACTTTTCTTTCATAACTTCAAAGACGGATATATAGGGAAATTTATATAAAAATTTCAGTTAGATGCCATTAAGAGTTAGGAAGATATAGGCATTTTGACCAGAGCAGCATTATTTTAAATGTCATCTGCTACCTCCAGATGGCGTTTATGCATCCATGTTCCTATGTGATTTTGGATGCTTATCATATGCCTCACCTACTCTTAAATTTTGGCCAGGTTGTTTTTTAATCATCCTGCATATGACCCATTTCGAAACAATTAGAGATAAATCCAGTTAAAAAGATGCTTTAAATGACGCAGAGAATTATATTTTATATTGTTCGAGTCAATAAATGAGTCAATTTCTGAAAAAAATTACAAAATTTAAATTCTTATACCGTCCTCCAGTCCTATTAGTCGTATTTAGTAAAATATTCTTGACTTCTAAAATTTAAACAAAAAGCTAGCAATTGGAATTATATATCTCTAACGGTGTAGAAATTAGTTATTGTGCCACGTTTAGAATAAACACCCTATAATTCCAGAGCTTGCAGATGTTTTATGGAGAATTTAAAATCTTTTGATCCGAAACTGCAGTCCCGTTAAATAGCAAAAAATGAAAAAAAATTTGAAAAATTCTCCCTTGTTTGCACACGATTGTATTTTGGAAAAGGATAGAGGAGAATGAAATAATGAAAAAAAAGCAATACCCCTAGAAAGTGTTAGGTTTCAAAGTTGACATTTAAAAGTTATTTTTATATTGAAAATATATTATTTTAAATCTTTGACTGTCAGTCTGAAAATTTGTGGAGCGGAGTTTTATAATTAAGCAGAAAATCTTTTTGAAAGGCTTAGATCTTTTCGTCAAGGTACTTCACTACTCATTTTATTGATCTTTCCCGAAAGTAATCGATTTCATAACAATCGTCTTGAAACCACAATTTAGAATGATTTCTTTGGAGAGTAACAGCGTTCCTCAGTAAAAGCTGATATCTTAAAAAATCCCAATATTCATTTTTATTTTAACCACTGATATAGATTTTCAACACTTTCTTATCTCCCATTTTATTGATAATCGATTCCAATAAGTGCCCATTCTTTGCCTTCTTGCCGAGGTACAGTATTTTCTCTTACAAAATGGTTCCTTAGATCACTTGAACTATGGGGAACACCAAAAGAAATAAAAGAACTATACCTCTTGTCGTAGTGAGATATGTGGCCATAGCGCACAACAAAACAAAGAAACATAACCTGGCATACGTAATGCAAATCTAAAGATATGAACTGCAAAGCCTTTAGATCTTATTTGTCTATGGTTTCTGTTGAACGAAATAAGAAAATATATGCCCATGGCGCGCAACAAAACATACCAAATGTAACCTGGCATATGTAGTGCAAATCTAAAAATAAAATATGAATTCCAGAGCCTTCTATCCTTATCTGTCTAGAGAGTATAGATTCTGCTAACCGAAGTAAGAAAATATATGCCCATGTCGAGTAACAAAACATAGAAAATATAACCTGGTATATGCAGTTCAAATCTAAAAATATGATACGAATTCCAAAGCCTTCA
>BGPR01005548.1:4587-32204 GCA_013235015.1 Araneus ventricosus | reverse complement strand
ATCTTATCTGTCCAGAGAGTATAGATTCTGCTAACCGAAGTAAAGAAATATATGGCCATGGCGCACAGCGAAACAAAGAAAACATAACCTGGCATAAGTAATGCAAATTTAAAGGTATGAACTGCAAAGACTTTAGATCTTATTTGTCTATAGTTTCTGTTGAACGAAATAAGAAAATATATGCCCATGGCGCGCAACAAAACATAGAAAATGTAACCTGGAATATGTAGTGCAAATCTAAAAATAAGATATGAATTCCAAACCCTTCTGACCTTATCTGTCTAGAGAGTATAGATTCTGCTAACCGAAGTAAGAAAATATGTGTCCATGGCGAGCAGCAAAACATAGAAAATATAACCTGGCATATGCAGTTCAAATCTAAAAATATGATATGAATTCCAAAGCCTTCAGATCTTATCTGTCCAGAGAGTATAGATTCTGCTAACCGAAGTAAGGAAATATATGGCCATGGCGCACAACGAAATATAGAAAATAAAAAGTAGTAACGAAAGTAGTAAGTAAAAGTAGTAATGAAAGTAGTGCAAATTTAAAGGAAAAATATGAGCTCCAAAGCATTCAGATTTTATCTGGCTAGAGAGCGTAGATTCTGCTGACCGAAGAAACACCAAGGGTACTGTTTTCGCTTTGACTTTCTCGTATATTACACTATACGGCGTGTTTGGGGATAAGCTTCGTAGTATAGTGAAGAGTAGGCCACTATGAAGTTTTGAACCTCTTCCCGTTGACCGACAGAGCCAAAACTTTGGTGATATACAATTTCGGTATCAATATTACATACTATCTTTTATTTATTAGCTTATTGTGCTTTTAGTTAACGTGTTCACAGACAAAGACCCTTTGACAGTTTTGGTCCAAAATCAATTATCCAACGGTTTGACACCCTATTTAGTTGAATTTCAGAGAAAAAAATTCTAAGAGGTTTTAAACTCAGGTCATAGAAGCAAACGCGTAAGTAAAGAATTCATAGTCAATGAAGAAAAAACCATAAAATTTTAGAAACAAGTACTGTAATCTGATATTACATTAATGCTCAAAATACAGTGACATCTAAAATTATAAACAGACGAAAATAAATAAATTTTCATCACCTATTCGGTGTGTTGTGAACTAAGTATAATAATTTCGATTTTGATGTTATTTCTTGCTTTTGAGTCATTCATATAAAATAAATTCTAATAAAATTTATCAATTCTACTATGAATCTAAAATGAGGAGCTTTTTAACAAACGTGAACATATCCACTTTTTTTCTGAATTGCGCTTTTTTACAATTTTGTAATCTTAGTACCCGAATGTACAAGGGTACAGTCTCATTTTCTCAGAAAATTTATTTTGCAACTTTGTAGTGCTCCCTAAAGTTCTTAATTTTTGCAAAACTAAACATATCCACTTTTAAAAACTTCATAATTTTACAATTTTTAACAAAGATGGACATATCCATCATTCCATTGTGTCTAATTTGGCTTACTTTTTTCAAAACTTAATATATCCAAGCAAGCTTCAAGAGATCTGAAAACACTAAAAATCTCGCTCTAGTTCGCATTTCCTTTACAAGATATCGTTTTGAATTTTTCAGTAAGGTTTTAGACGACAGTTTAGGCGATAAAAGGTGCCTTTACTTTTGCTTCTCACCACTCGCATATCCAACGCACTTGGGAAGAAGATTATTCCTCATCCAAAATTGTCCAATGCCTTTGTAATTTTCTTGAAAATTTCTATATTTTATATATATTTGTAATGACTTAGAAATTTCCCCATCTTTAAAATAAATCCTTTTTTAAAGACAGTTAATTTTTAATTACGAACATGTTATTTCTACTTCAATCCTATGATAAAAGCACTTCTACTTTAACGAGACCCGCAAGAGTCGCACTATTTGTCGAGCCTCAACTTCGGTACTTTTCCCGTTTCGGTATTATGAAAACTCGCCGCGTCTGTGTAACTTCCTCTTTTCTAATCATGTAAGGCACTAAGCAACTCAAGCCGTTTTAAGCGTAATTTTTTACTTCTGGCCATGGCTTTAATATTCCCATAATCTTTTAAATGTTTAATCTATTATTGAATACTAATTTAATTATGCCCATTTTCGAAATGCAATAAATTGTTTTGGACTTTATCGTCTGCAATCTTCTCCGACTGCCTCTACACTTCACTTAATAAACCTATAACCACTGAGGGTTCTCAAAATCTGAATACAGTTGTATACGCAGGTTTGTTTACTAATGGATAGGCGAAATAGATTCGTTCACCCCTTTTCCCCTTTTCACCTCACTACGGGTGGTGGAAAATACGAATGGAAGGCCTTTCATCTCTTATCTCTACCCCAAGGGATTCCCTAATGACCACTCGCCCAACTGCCTTCTCCCCGCTTTCGGAACAGTAACCGGCCGAAATCCGTATATAGTATAGAAGTTGCATGGACGGTTACGGCCGGCTTAGGAGTCAGAGGGTTTTAAAGGAATAACATTACATATTTATTAGATAGAATCCTTTGTTAATTCGGGCATAATAGCCATTAATGCAAAAATATTATTGGCTTAAAAACGAGGCCCATGAGAATGTAAAGAAAGCTCAGATAACATTCCCCATTCATAGTCATAAGCCTTTGGCCTGTCGACAGATATTTCTGTCCAGTGAAAAAATCGTGAAAAAACATTGCTACCGTTATAAACAAAGAAGAGTACAACAGGATTCCTTCAGTCTCTGGAACTGTTCGTCTTCTAGGAGGATATTGACAAGTAAACCAGACTCGAAAGGGTGAAATACAGGGGTGTATTGGAAACGGAACGCACCGGAAAGGCGTTCCGGCACTGCCTCTTTTTCAAAAGAAATAAATGAGAAAAATTGCGAAAACGTCCATAAAACAGAGCGATTTTTGTCACCCAGGTTAGAGCGTTCCGGCACTGCTTTTAGGGCGTTCCGGAACTGCTTATTTTGCGACTACACCACTGGTGAAATCGGTACCAAAATCAGATACTCCTCTCACTACAGATTCTATTCTGGTCAGGAGTTTAGAAGTTTAGTAAAAACCAGAAAGCGAGACGTAAATCAAACATCTCTCTCTACACTTCCTCTGATGGACAGGTTAACCAAAGAGAAGGCGGAGGACGTGAGGAACTCACAACCAATTTCAGCGAAAACTGGGCTACACTTCCGCAACTGAAATGGTTTCAGAATGTAATAGATAGTTCTTCAAAAGGTGACCTTCTCAGTGAGGATTTTGAAAAATGCAACTGCCTAGATAAAGATCGTAGTTAAAAATACCACCTTTAAGATTAAAAGACTTTTTTTCGAAATTTTCATTTTCAATGGACTTTTGAAAATAATTTTTTTTGTTATAAGTTTTTGGAGTTTTTATCAAAACTAGATATATCCAATGTTTTATAACAAAACTAAACTTATCCAGTAAGCGTTTTGCTATAACTGCCCCCCACCCCAGAAAAAAAGAAATGTTCTGCCCATTTCCTTTGGTATCATAGGTCATGACATTTAAACATAATTGTTGGTTGAAAAACAAAGCACAGGAAAAATTATTTAGGAAGTTATCATATTTTTGTGTTTCCTGAAAAATTTTGTAAAATGGATATGTTCACTTTTGATAAGAAGCTCCTCAAATATCCTGATTCTCATTTTGCATGAAAAATTTAAACCTAAATATATCATAAACTTAAATCATAAAGTTCACTGGAAGGTAAAAAAAGTTGTTTCGCTAAGAAATTATTTAATCAAAAGTAATTGCTAATGTTTTTGGCGGGAAAATTAGAAAAAGTTTTTTAATTAAATTTTCTCCTTAATCGGATCAAAACTATCCTCTTGAAAATAAGCTTATCCTTCCGATACAGGTAGAACCAATGGCGCCGCAAAAGTGAAGAAATAGGGCTCAACAAATAAAAGAAGGGGGAAACCCAAAACTGCTTTTCCACCAGAATTCGCTGGAATTTTAAATCCAGCTTTCTGGCGTTATTTCAGAAACCTTCTTTTTTTCCTAGGCAGAAAGAAGCTTCTTCCCAGATTGGCTGAAAGAGATAAACCGGGATCGTATCTGATGAATGACAAAATCTCTTCAGGATGGCAAGAATCAGCTCTCCATTCAATAAATTTTCAAAAACAACGTTGGTTTAGTGAGTTAGATATTTGATTCCGGAAAACATGTAGCTTCTTTTGAGGCGAAGAAAATCTAATGCTAAGCGGAAAGAGTAAGCATTTATTTTAAAAACATGCTTCAAAATCTCTGATTTGTGCTTCGCATTCACGAAAAATGTTTTTTTGGGAAGCACTTGACACAAATGAATGGAGAAAAATACCCATATTTCATTGAAAGTTAGGCGGGAAAAAAAGGTCCGTCCCGTATGGATAAATATTGAACTATGTTTGTCTATAAATCTTCTCTGAAAAAGTTGTATATCTATTAAAGATAAAATCCAGTTGGAAATGTATTGTCTTTTGCATAAAGCCATAAAAACGCATATTGTTCATCTTCTATCAAAAAGTTTAGTCTACAGCCTCTGAAATCTCTTTACCAAGCTTTAACCCTTGCACTGCGGAGGCTCCTTTCAAACACCATAAAATACTGTACGTCACGTTGAAGTTTGATTTTGAGAGTTAAAAACAAGTATCTGTAGAATTGTAAGAAGTTACAGATTAATTTTTAAAAAAACTTATACCAAGGATGCAAACTTTATTAGGGGCGCCCTTCCCTCCCAAAATAAATAACTGGCTGGCCAATATCATTGATTAGTTTTGTTTAGTTATAATCACATGCCGTTTTACAGCAACACTACGGATATTTTGAAACGGACCATGAAATTTTAAACCGTGGTCGGGTGAAGCGAACGACATCTGAGCTGTCACTCCAAACTTCCACACAACACCAGCGCGAGGACTTTTGACCTTCGACGTCGAGTCTAACATGTTCCAGGCCGACACGGCGGATTTATCAGTAGAATTGAGCTCCCAACCTAGAACCCTCAGACCCCGAAGCCGAGACCTTACTCCAAGTGAAATATATTTTATTATAAAGTTCAACAAGGACTCAAAAATATTATTTTAGTAATTCTTTAATGCGATGTACGAAGCTGCGAATGCATTTCTAAAAGCTCGTCATAATCTGGCTTAAACCGGGATGTGCTGTACTATTATACTATAGACTAGATAGAATCGAATCTCTAGCGCGTCGCATCTACCCTGTGGGCGCAGCTTGCCTAAACTGACTTGCATAATTACAGTACAACCCAACTCAGGCGTCGTCCTCGTCATCTGACCGCGGTTCAAAATTACAACATGCTTCTCAAAATAAATCTCATGTTGCTTCAAAACGAGATGTTAATATATCTAAAGTAAGCTCATTTCAAGTGCTTTCGAAAATAAATTGTCTGAAAGGGCTGCATCTGCCCATTATCGTGCGCTTAGAAATACACTGCAAACATAAAAAATTAATAAGATAACGATGGAAATGTAAGAACATTTCTTTCTATTATTGTAATTTTGCCTCACAATCAAAATATATCCATTTGTAGACAAAAAAATTATTCATTTTTATCCTAAACCTTGGGTTTTTAATTGTGGCCCATACTACCTGATAAATTTAAAAATTTGTGTAAATTATCCACTTAACAATTAGTCGTCATATGTAATTTGCATAGCTTAGATAACTTTTTTATATATAATCAAGATTAAGGAAAATGTTCAAAGAAAGGTTTTGAAGACTTATAGCTCATTACAACTAAAAATATAAATTTTATATTAAATTTTCCTTAAGGGGCCCATACTACCCGCTGTTCCCCTAAATCATTTTTAAAATTGAACAATCGTCTGTAAATTTCCATTATACAGTATTTATGTATCTAAAGATGCATCTTAATTTATAAGTTCTTGTTTATAAAAAAAAATCTAATTAACGCACATAATACACATTACTGCAATAGAGAGTGTAATGGTGATAAGCAGATTTTATCGCATTTAACACCAACTCAAAGTAGATACTATATACGCTACAGCTGAGAATTTTTATAATTAAATTTTATTCTCATAATAAGTAGATTTGAAGCAAATGAGATTTATTTCTAGACAAATACAAGATAGTTTTCAATCTTTTCCAAGTAAATATCATCAAAAAGTATTCCTTCCCATTATAAAAACACACCCAAAAAGCTAAGATGAAATTTAGTGTAGGAACTTCGTTGCCCCTGACAACGAATTTATATTAATAGATAAACATCCTTCTCTCATGAATATAGATTAAACAAATGATTGCATCACGCATTGGAACACATCTGTCTGCTCCAATAAACGGCAGGTCATCTTGTTTTGGGAGATTAAATTCATCTAATTACGTCGTTTAGGGCGATTCCGTTAGCCTGACCCTTAGCTGTTCATGAAAAGACTACCAAAGACAAACAAGTTGAGAAATGACTTTGTTCTGATTTTTAAAAATTTGGATATACATCACCTCAAAAGATAACTTTTAAATAACAGTTGCTACTGCACCTAGAACCGTGAAAATTGTCAATCCACCATAATTGGCATACGTGGAAGGAAGAGCAGTGGCTAAATCCAGGTGGCAGCCTCCCCCGCCCGGAACTAAGCCAGAATTTTTGATTTTATTTAAATCACTACAACTGTTTATTCTTAATTTCCCCTTTTTTTAAAAAATTAAAACGTGACATTACTTTCTGGCTTGACAGGCTCGAAAATTTTCCTACTTTTAGTCATTCCACTTGTACTTGTGGCGCTGACGTGGTCGAAAACGTTTTTTTGTCAAGTTATTTCATTGTATTTTTTATTAAATTATCAAATGTATTGTAGTGTTCTTTATGATTCTTATTGTCAGGAGAGGAAAGTTTGTAAAGTTAAAGTGTTTTGGTTTACATAAGCCATGAGGTTTGACATTCGTCACGACGATACCAAATTTATATGACCTCAGCCTCCTCCCGTCAGACCCGAATCCTGGATTCGCTACTGAAGAAGAGCAAGCCGTGCTCGCTTAAGTAAACATTAGAAAAATGCCTCTGCCATTAAACAAAATTATGGTCGCTTTGGAAATTGAAAAATTGTAAACAAGGCAAGGGGATTACAAAAACACTAACGCAAAATGTACAAAAAGAATGAAAAACACATTTCTAAATCATAGATGCAAAAATGATCTAAAAGAATACAAATAAAAATACCAGAAAATTTATACCGGCTAAAAGATGCGGAGGATAAAGATAATTTGATAAAGTTTACAGAATTTGGTCCCGAAAAAAATCGAGGCAAGTTCGGAAAAAATTTTGCCCTTCAGAACACACAATTTTTGGAACATTAGCACACGCGCGGGGTCATTTTGACTCCAAATTGTTGAAGGGCAAAGAATTAAATCTTAGAAATTCCCAGAATTTCTTAACAAAAGAGAAAGTGTGGGATCCAAAAGACCCCGTGAGTGGGCTGACGGGTTAAAGGAGATTCGAACCTCTTGTCCGCAGCATCGTAAATTGATAATGTTTTAGGCTTGCTTCTTTTGTCTTAATCCTTTGTAGTCCAAAGTTTTTTCTTTTCAAGAGCGTTTTAGCAAGTCCAGACCATTTTCAGTGAATTTATTAATAATTAGATAAGATAGATAGGTTACATTTTTAGATAAGTTGGTATTTATACCTTAAATTAAGTAAAAAAATGTCGAGTACACCTCGACAAGGGCTTATATTAATAAAAAATTAATTATAGCAACTATAACGTGCACACACAAAATGCGTTTAATACCGTCGCAACTGGCGTAAGTATACACTCGGTAATTAAAATGATTAAGATTATTAGAAAAAATATATATAATTAAAATTATTTATAAAAATTTAGTAAAATTAGAGAAAAACTTGCAAGGAAATAAAATTGGAATCACTGAAAAGCTAATTTTTTGGCTTTTAAAGTGGAGCAGAAATGGGTTTCGGGCAATAATATTCTTCGAATTATTGAGGAAAAAAGTCAAATTTTCAAGCGATTTATAATTAAAACACTAATAAAAATTTTGAAAAACCCCTTCTTAATAAGTCTCCTGAAGTCGAAGATGTAATTACATGCTTAATTTGATAGTTCTAGAGGTCCAACAGTCTGCCCTGTAGAGGGTCTGGTACGATTTTTGCATCATGCATCTCGCAATTTACAGATTGTATCCAGCATGCAAACATCATGTTAAATAGCATGTGCGATTGGGAGTAGGGTGGGGGGCAGTTCGTCGATGAAGAAACATTCAGTGAAAAAGTGTCATTAAAACTCTAGTAAAAGGTTTCCTAGATATATAACTTCAGTTACTATAATTAAATGCTCAGGTAAACGGGTTTCTGAAAAATTAAATTCAAATATAACGGAACATGAATATTTATTGCTTCTTTATTTCAAATATAACTATAATGCAAAACAGAAATAAAAAACGGAATAAAATGCGAAAGAAATGCAAAACAGAATAGAAACAACTTCCTCGTAACAAACTTTAAAGTGAAAAACACAGAAGTGTTTTAGCAGACAGGATAATAAATCATGCAATTATAATCATATAGTTCTTTGAAGAAAGAATGCATTACGTAGCTCTTAGTTAGGCATTCAAACTTATCAATCGGAACTCATTTTAAATTTCAGGATTAAAACTTACGTTTAGAATAAAACATTTTGGATGCATTTTTTGCATAAAAATTCGTAAGCGAAGAATAAGTAGCTTAAACTTTTGACTGTTGTTTTGAATTTGAATTAAAGTCATCAATTTAGCTTCTAAATCACAAAATTCAAGAACTAATTTAAAATTATGGCATGAATTCTATGCATCTTGAAGGAGATTATAGAGCTTATTTAATAACATCGAATAATTACCTGCCATATCCGAATAATGTTATTATCACTCCGTCTTTAATATGTAGAACTATGCAGTACTTCGGATTCTAAATGTGGGCGAGACGCTATGAGAGTTTTCCAATCCGTTCTTCGATACATTTCATCCAAATTCATTTTTATAAACAAAGATACGGCCCTTTTTAGAGATTCTTCTTTGTAAATTTCGGCCATCTTTAAATATTCTACCACGTTTCCGAATTTGAATGTTTTCTTCAGTTCTTCTGTACAGATTTTCTGTAGAGGCTTTATGTCGTATCTGCCAGCAACTTCGTATAATTCCTTTGAATACTATGAAAATTCAACTGAGGGTACTTAATTCTTGTAAATGTAACCGATGAGAGATTTGAATATTCTAGGTTCTACTTCATGTAAAGTTGTTTTAGTTCCATATCTTAGATGTTTATCAACAAACTTTGGTGCTCGCAGGCGAAGAATAAATTTATGAGCTGTAAAAACTTCTTTTCCTACATGAATTCGAACATCGGCGAGATTTTCAATTTTCATCATATTACCAAAGTTTTTCCCATTTTCATCGGCATCGTCAATGCCCTCTTCGTCACAGTATGAAATATCCGTTTCTATTTCTAATCCATATAAAACAAAACTGAATTCCAAATTTAAAGTAAGTTCATCTGAAGAAGATTCATCTGATGTACGTTCATCTTCTGAGATTTTGTCTGGAAACGTGCAAAGATGGTTACAAATGACGCGAGTTTCTTTGCTCTGAAATATGCTTTTTAGCGTTACTGAGAACCTTTCTTCATTCGCCTCTACAACACATGTCGTGCATTCCACTCTTAGAGGTTGGTCATCTTTCGAATCGCGACTAAGCAATACACAAATAGAGTTGTCTTCACTATATTTGACAGATAGAAACCAATCCTTATCATGTCCAGGGACAAAAGAGAACTTGGGACTTTTTATACTCTCAGGAATTTTGTGAGCGTTATCAATGCTCCATTTCATTTTGTAGCTTATTTTGCTGATTTCGGTACTCAAAACCAAATCAAAATCATCCGAATCCATTGAGTTCAAAAAGCAACTGACAGTTCTACGCGAAATACATTTATGAAAACGGAAACGTTCTTTTATACGTGAAAGTATCGATGACAAATTATCGATGTTTTACATATCGATTTTTTAAATCGTCTTGAATTCCTCATTTAAAAGATCATGGGTCTTTACGTGTAATTTGAATCAGAGGACAGTATGGATTGTTGGGGACTGGCCTCAAATTTTAAACCACTATCAGGTAGCAGGAACGATACTGGAGCAAGTGAATAACTATACAGTTATTAAATTTAGTTGTTAATGTCCCGTTTTGAAGATCACGAGGGTATTTAGGGATGGATCTCGTAATTCTAAATCGTGGTCAGATTACGAAAATGACACTGAATTGGTAGCACCGCTTCAAACTTGTATGTTACACCAGCGGGAGGACGTTAGACATACAGGATCCCTGTATGTCTAACATTAACCTCATTTAACCCCTTCTTGGTAGGCGTCGCATGTCATACATTCTACTCTTTGTGTGTCCTACGCTATTTAAATCCATAATTAAGTCAACGTAACAATTAATTTTAAATACAAAAATCACCTAGAATGTTTCAAGTATCCTTTACCATCTTAAACAGATTGAAATAATAAAAAAATGTATCAAATGGGTGGTGTCATCTAGTTAGGAGGTTAAATAAAAATGTAAGGCAAGGGATTAATGCGAACCAAGTCTGCGTGCACGGCAGATCTTTGGTAGTTTTGTTTCTCGAAAATGCCACAATCTGACAACCAGTGCCATCGCGTCCACTTTCAGTTACAAGGAAAATAATGTGCAAGTAATGAAACATGAAGTCTTTCTGTGATATTTTTGATTACAGGTTACTTTTGAGACTAAGATAACTTGTTGAATACCCCTTCTTAGTTCCTGACAAGATACAATGGACCTTATGCACCGTTTGGGTTCGAGAGTATAAAAAAACAGCTGTGGAGGAATAAACAAAACGATCGGCCTATAAGCGACTCAGAAATAAAAGCAGTTATGAGTCAGCTGTTTAAGACTGACCAATGGCTGTCTCCGGCAGGTCACGTGTCGGAGGATGTGACATCACATGCATAAGGTCTATTCATTCATTTATGACAGCGAAATAAGGAAATAATCATATCGATTTTGTTCAATTTTTTCTATTGCGAGTGCTGAAATGTGGCATTTTGAATAGATAATTTAAAAATTTCTCTTTATTCAGCGTTTGAATTTCTGACATAAAATTTATGCTCAAAATGTGCATTCCATAAAATTTACATTCAGTTTCTGAACAAGATTTCAGATAATATCTGAAGACACAGTATTCGAAATATTTCGGATGAAGCCAGAATTCTCCGAGATTGTGCTAATCAAACTTTGTTCAAGCACGTTGCAAATTATTTATTTTGAAATTCTTCCACATTATTCTTGCTAAAAATCATGAACCGATACATTAACTAAACAAAACAGTTTAAAAAATGCGAATGCAGTGAAACTTTTTTAGATAATAAAAGGCCACCTGTATAAGTTTTATCTTTTCATATCATTCGATTTTATTTAATATAAATGAAACTTAATTTTCTATTCACTAAAACTCCGTTCTTAGACAGTTTACCACTTTTACACTAACTAAGGTTCAGATGGGAAAAATCATTTTTTATGTTCACCTTTGTAAAGCCAGTGCCATCAGGTTCAGGTTATTTTCAATTTGGAATTATTAGTTCATCATAAACATCAACATGTAGTGGTTTTCTTTTTTTAAATGGCTACCAGTGTTTAACCCTTAAAGGCCCAGTGTTGCCTTTAAGCAACATACCCAATTTTGTCTTCTAAAATCTTGAGAATATCACTGAAGTTCTGATGTCTGTTGTTGCCAATAGGATACATACTGAATTTTTTATTAAATCAATTTGAAACATATAGATTTCAGGTTGAGTGCTGATTTAAAAAAAAAATGAAAATAAATTGAACTTGTTCATTTGAGGCTGCATCTTTTTAGCTTTGTTTGTACACTTGAGAATAAAATATTTTATTCTACTATGTTGAAGAAAACTCCTTATTATTATTTATTAAATTTCATCTGTGTTTGACATTACAGAATTTTATGAAGAAATTTTTTTTCTGAAATAAAGCGCTCTGTTGCTTATGGGTAACAAACTTTCTTAGCCATTCTAAAAACAAAATAGGATTTTTAAAAGTATTTTCCCATGTTTCATGTTTTATTCAAGAAATCAAAGTCAAAAACATTTTAAAATCAATTTTTTAAAAAAATCGAGATTTTAAGGGTTAATCTTGAAGTACATACTTTTTTTTACCCAAGGGGTTGAATACCTGCAGTAAATAAATGTTATTATTAACACTCTGATTCCTAAGGCCATTGAAATAGAGGGACCTCAAAATACGAGAACGTCCGAGCTCCTCTGTCAAAGATAAGGGAAATTCACTTTCTCCCCTCAAAAACCACAATGACAGATAGTATTGTCGGAATTGTGAGAAAACTCCCCTCTTCCCCAAACACATCTGGGCGAGCCACTCTAAAGAAGAAAGCAAGTGCCGCGGGTGTGAAATCAATCACACTTTGCGAAAGGGGAATTTCAGAGTGGACGTTTCGGACGGCTATCGTCTTTTGCTTGAAGGGACGTATGGGACGGTCTCGTATCGATAAAATTAAGTTGATTCTAAATGGTCTTCAGTTGCTGTTGCAACTGATTTTTCCCTTTATTCAGCAAACCAGTATTTACTTTAGAGCGAATCTCATTTGTTTACTCTTGTTCATGCTTTTATTATAATTTCGATTATATTATTTTGGTTTCCGTTTTTCCTTTATTTTACTTAGATGTACAGTACAACTCCGGTTAACCGACCTAAAGGGAGGGAACCCGTTTTGGATAACGATTTTTTCGCTTAAGACATTGGACGTCTATAAGTATTTAGTATCTAATTAAAGTTTGTAATTCTGAAATGTTTTGAGTGTAAAACGAGTTCAAAACTCTCTTTGTAGGCTACACTTACAGTCTTTATTAAAGTTAAAATTACATTTTTAGGTCGAGCGTTCACCTGTCATCTAGCCATAGCCCAGCGCTCTCTCGCCTTCGTGATTATTCCCCTGCAGTACAGTACGTGTTTTTTGGATTTGCCATTTCAGAGGCATTTCGGATAACCAGGCTTTCGGTTAAGCGAGGTTTTACTGTACTTGTTTTATATAATTTATCTACTTTCTTCGCACATATCTTTAGATTTGTTTCATCTCCTCGTTCGGATAACTGAATTTCACTTTGAAATGCTATCTCAGTCATGTTTTACTTCTATTTTCTCCTAAAGCTAGATAGACATATGTTTCCTCGTGCACGGTAATGCTTTCTCTGCTTCCGTGTTAAGTTCTATGCCCTTTTTTGTCTCGTGTACCAGGAATTTCATATATGTCTAACGAAAGAAATCAGGGGCATGTTCCTTCGGGTTTCTCTCTGGGAAATTCTGTCAGTACCAATTTTGAGAATTCACATATTGGATAAAATTACTTCTGCAGTTTTATCATTGAACATGTTGTAAGCGTTTCAATTATAGGATCTGAATGTTATCAGAACTGTAAAGAATTGAAGAACTGATGCCATCGACAGATATAGAAAATTAGGAAATATTTGCTTCATGCATTAAATAAAGGATTAATAAGATTTATATTATTAATGAAATACCTTTATGTAATTAAATATGTGCCTAATAATATAATTTTCCTGCACGCATTCAAAATCATCAAAGTGTGAGTTTGAAAAAACACAGCTGAATTATTCCAAACCTTTTTTTCACATGCTTTAATTTAACTATCTTTTTTCATGTTTGTAAAGACAGAAATTTGTAATCGTTTTTTCACACACTTTCTGATGTCAAATTTCAAAAATCAAATTCACAAATTTCAGAAATTAAGTATAGTTACGTATTCCTGGTGGCAATAAACTATTATGGTATTTTCAGTTTAGTTCCCTTTAGTTACATTAACGTCATGTTTTGAAGCAATACAAGGGCTATTTTGAGACGGACCACGTAATTTTGAACCACGGTCAGATGATGAGGATGACATCTGAACTAACACATTCCTCTCCAAGCTTCCGCACCATGCCAGCAGAGAGCCTTCAGCTTGTCATTCTTTTATTGTACGTATCACTAGCCACACTTGGCTGTTGAGTACATGTAGATTAAGTTATTCTCTCCCCACCGAGGTGGATCGAACCATGTGTATACTCCCAGCTCTCATGCATTTAAAAGTACTGCCCCTTTCCGGGCAATGCCTGTATCTTTTTATTGTACCTAATAAAACCTGTGCTCCACATGCTAGAGGGGCGGCTCTCTCCCCGGTGGTCCTCTCCCGGGCTTACACCCTTGTTGGATAGGTCGGGCCAGTGTGGGTATTTTTGCACCACACCAGCTGGAGGACATGGCAGAACTTATTATCAGGTAATTGATTAATTCTGATTCCATATGAGAGGCGCGTTGTGAATTTAAGAAAAAAATTTCGTAACATTTCGTCGTTTAACAAACCTATATCAATTTTTTGAAATTTCAAAGAGGAAGAAAATAAAACCCAATAACGAATATTTCTGAATTTTTTTGACATCTGGTAGGACCATGTGGTCTCATGTTCATATCAGATGTTTAGAAATATTCGTTATTGGCTGTAAAAAAATTCAATTTTTTCCTTCCTCTTTGATATTTCAAAAAATTGTGGTAGGTGGTATTGCTTGTTAAGCGACGACTTATAATAACGGATTGTGAAATATAATAAAAACTAAAAGTAGAAAATAATAAAAACCAAAAGTAGAAAATAATAAAAAACTAAAAGTAGAAAATAATAAAAAACTAAAAGTAGAAAATAATAAAAATAAAAAAGTTTTTAAAACAAGCTTTTATTGGCATACTATAAAATAGAAAATCATTTTTTTTAAATCAAAAATGCGGCGATTAAAACCAAACTGTGAGCGCTGAAAGTGATATTATGAGGAAATTAAGTGACGAATATCATAAAAAAAGAAAATTTCTAAATATTCATTAAAAATTCTTTATAAAATGGATCAAAATTCCTTCCCACTTTTGAGTATCAGCGCCTCACGACTTAACAATTTATTTCGTCAACTTCCAATTTTTTATTTTAAAAAAATTCTATTTTATAGTACACTAATAACAAAGTGTTTTTTTTTTAAAAAACTTTTATTACTTTTCTTAGTAGACAAGAAATGATTTTACGACGTGCATTACAGAAATTCGGTTATGACAGTATTTTGGGAAAGATGCAAGACTAATGCATCTTTACTAGAACTATTCTCTACCTAACATTTCACCATAGTTTTCCCCAAAAAAACAGTTCAAACGAGTATTAGACCAAATGGCTCATTATTTTTCAGTATGCTCGAGGCAACTCTTGCCACTTTGTTGATAAGGCTAATTCATATCACCCGTCCTGGGAGGTTTTAACCCTGTCGCCCCGAGGGCGAAAAAAGGAAGATTTGCTTCATTAAATCTTTCCTTGATGGATGATTTCATGTGTTTTATCTTTAGAAATTGAAATGGTCAACCCATTTACTTCCAGCTAAGTATAATTGAAACGGAACTATCGATGAGGTTTTCTGGTCTCTTCATAAATCTATTTTGTCAACGTCTTTAGTTAGTAGTTGAAAAGCTCTTTATTATATTTAAGTATTACATTGTTTTTGTAATTTTGAGCAAATCAACTTATTTTTCAAGTACAAGTCTGCTATGAGGATTAGATCAATAAGCAATTGCTCAAAACTTTCACTAAAAGTAAAGCAGTATTTTGCGTTAAAAAGAAAGTAAATACAGTGAAACCTCGCATAACGAGCAAAATAAATTGTAAAATAATGACTCGCTTAACGAGTGACGAGGAGAGGGGAATTCCCGGAATTTGCGCCTGCTATTGTCATATCCACGGAGCTTTTATTTTGCTTTAATTCTTATATAAGTAGGCGTCTAGTACTTGTGTGTGCGCTTTTAATTGTAACCTGTTTTAACTGCTAATCGAATGAGATTTTTTGTATAGTTTTTGTTTAGTCTTGATTGCAGAGCCTTCCCCAAGTGAGTGGCGAAGAGACAAACCCCCCAGTTCCAGCGAGGAGTTGTTGATAGCTGGACTAAAAAGATGGTGCTCTTCTGTTAAGCAGGAGACAGAATATTTACCTCCTACCAAGCGAGGTATTGTGAATTGTCTATATTTCTATCTCCTACTAAGCGAGATCGTATAGTCTTTAGATGTGGCTTATTTCTACTGTTTAATGATTATATTATTAATTACTATTTAGCCACAGTCTCTCTTTTGTTTTGTTATGTTTACCTATGTATAGTTTTAAAATAAATGATTGAAAGGAAAATATAGTCCATGTCCATTTTAATTAAAAAAGGGCTATCGCATACAGTTTTTCTTTTTTCTAGTAATAAACGTTTTGAATGGAACGAATGACTTTGGTTATTTTCATTTTTTGATTCCAGCGATATTTAAGGCCATGGTTTTTTTAAAAACTATTTTTCTGCCATGCATTTAGAGTTTTTGATACTCTACATAAGAAATGATGCGACGTATTTGAGTGCCGTAACGATTTGACTGACGTATTTGAGTCAATGACGTAACGATTTGACTGACGTATTTGATCCAATGACGTAACGTAATTGACTTATTTCTTTTAATAAGGATAACAGAACTATCCGCATTCCATGCTGGTTGATTCTGCATAATAGATAAGATGAATATGATTTAGGCTCCTTAACGGTCTTGTATATAATTTTCTTTGAACAAACGTTATACATAAATTTTTTTGAGTATTTTTATGGGCTTGGAACGCATTATCGTATTTTACATTGATTTCTATGGGAAATAATGTTTTGCATAACGAGTAAGTTTCTGGAACGAATTATATTCGTTATGCGAGGTTTCACTGTAACTCAAAAACAAACTCATCAGTAAAATATTAACAACTCTTTGTTCATTAAAATACTTTTCAAATGTTTGGACTTGTACATTTTTAGCATATTGTATTAAGACTCCCTGAAAATTTTGAAGCTGAATAAATAAGTAAATCAACTAGTGCGCATATTTCATATTGCAATAATTGCTTATAATCGTTTAACTTCTGTTTTTGCCAAATTTATTATGAATAGAGATTTACGAAAAATACATTTGAAACAGAAGGTACTGTTCAAGTAATTTCTTTGGTCATTTATTAAGTATTAGTTATATGTAATATGCTTCTTATTCTGATTATTTTTGTAATCTTTGCGAGCTAAAACTCAGCATTTCTGAATCCTAAAAGCTGAAGAGAAAAAACACTTTCAAAATTTACGGCAATACAGTTTTAACATTTTAATAGATCTTATTTAAAACATTTATAAACAGAAAAAAGAGCATTTAAAGCATATATTGGTAAAATTATTTCAGTCTCGAGAAAAGAAACAAATACACGTTTAATATTATTAGAATAAAGATTAGGCATGTTATCAAGAAAAATTATTATACTGGAAAATAAGTAAATTTATTATCAATTTAAAATTTAAAATCTTGCGGTTGGTATGGGTATAAAAAGTGGGCAAAAAGTTAGTAAAAACTTTAAAAAGAACAGGTGATATGGAAGTGCTATTTGGTCTAAAAACACTGTTAAGAAGGGAGTTTTTTTTAAAGAAAGAAATAAATAAAATGTAGTTCAACAAATTAATGATAATGATACTAATGTATGTTCCGGATCTATGGAATAAAAATTTGATTCAATTTAACATTAAATATACACAATAGAACCACCAGTTTCGTGTGCAGAACAAATTACTGAACGATTGTTCTCTATGATGATTCTAGCTTTATTAACTAAGACGTTTTCATAAAAGGAGAAACAGAATTGAAATGAATATGCAAGGCCCGTCTTATTCAATTGGCTGCAGTCCAGGGGCTCCATTAAGCCAAGGACGCCTAAATATTTACTACACTGATTTTATTTTAATTTTGAACCAAAAACTTTATTTAATTATAATTTTAAATATGCTAAACATATGATTGTACCAATAATTAGACTGCCATCAATCTTGTGAAGTCACTTAAAAAAGTAATCCAGTTCAAAAATATTGTAAGAACCAGAAATTTTTTCCCCTCCCCAATTATTTTATTTTGCTGGTATTTTCGTTGGGCCTTAGGAACACAAATTCTTAATTATGATTCTGATGGGTGTAAGATCCCCTAAGATCCCCCAGATCATTAGCGGTAACTTTTTTTCCCACGCCATGGACCACCGGACAGAGCAGGTGCCTCAGCGGGGAGTCCTCATTAAAACGCCGCCAAAGGGAGCTGGATTTGAGTCTGGCGCCCTCGGTCTGCTCTTTAGTGGACGTGATGAAAAGGGTCAATTATCTCGAGCATGAGAAACCGCTGGCGACGGAAGGACAAGCCCAGAAAAGGTAAGGAGCCAATAAGGGCTCGCTGAGGTGGGCTCCACTTACAAAATGGACGTGGATTTGTGGAAAGGTTTTTCTGGACCGTTCCCCCAGGAGGAGGACGAGGGAGTAAAAAGGAGGTGCGAGGGAAGAGAAGACGGAGATTTTTTTTGGAAGGTGTTTAGCAAGAGGACGGCGACGAGCGAGGGCTCGATTTTCTTGGTAACAAGATAGACTTGGGTCACTGAGACCAATTTCATTCTTTTTAGGCCACTAGTGGAAGTGGGCCTGTGTTGGTTAGTGAGCACTGTATAGGACTTTAATCGTCGGTACCTGAACTATCATTATGCATGTAATAATTTCATCTTATTTAATCAAGATATATTATTTAATCAATATTCAATAAAAACTCTTGCACGCACGTGCTAGAAATAAGAGTATTTCTTGGCTCTGGACCTTCCTCCCCAGAGTCGTTGGCTGTCCAAAACGTTACATGGGGCACCAATATACTCTAGCCCAGGGCGCTCAAATATTTTAAGACGATCCTGTGAATATGCATGAAAATGACTAGCGATATGTTTATTGGCTCTCGTGTGCAATAAGTGTTTCACACGACCTCACGCACGGGGTAAAATAGATTGGAGGCGACTAACACCTTGCGAACTGTAAAGTGTAGCATGAAAGATGGAATGGATGCATTCTTTCAGTAACTTGTTATACACACCAGATTTATAGTTCAATAAAATAAATGATAAACCGAGTAGTCAGTGTTTTTATAATAATTCTCATTTGTATAATTCTTGAAGATGCATTCGTGTTAGCGCCCTCTGTTCGTGACTTTTTGAGAAATAAGTTTTTTGCTTCTAAACACTCCTCTTTCTTACCAGTGCATTTAGTGCGAACCACACTTCCATAACATAGTTTGTTTTTTATGGAATTTTTGAAGTTTTTACATACTTTCTGACCATTCTGTATTTTATGCTTAGTATTGAAATTTCTTGTCAAAAATATTTTAACCCTTAACAGAAAACAAAAAATCCTTCTGAATCTGAAGGTACCGGCAGGTCCTGTCTCCCACAGGATTTTGATGTAAAAGAAGACCGGACGGAGACCAGTCTGGTACTCTGCTGGTAGTTCAAAAGAGTATTAATTCAACATCTAATTTTTCATATTATATCTTAAAACGTTGGCTACCATGGAACTCACCTGTGAGTCCCATGAACCTATTCAATCTACTATATCGTAAAACTCACTGTCACTGGTGAGTCCCAGCCGCAGTGTTTATCTGATGTGGCCTCAAACATCTTTGCTATCAAATAAATGATATAGCTTTGTAAAATGGTACAGAAAAGATATACAAGGTGAACCAAAAGTCTTGCCCTGATTATAAAAATTCATTACAAAATAACCGTTTAATACAATAATGTAACTTTTGTATAATTGGATAGGTCAGTTTTAGTAGTTTTTTATGCAATAGATGGCGCGAGTGCTCCTTCAAGAGTGACTCAGGGGAACATTTGTAAGATACACATAATTTTCGGCCGAAATGGCGTCGATTGAACAGAAAGCCCAATGTGTGCTTTCGTTTCACGAAACGAAATCGTCCATTAATGTTCAACGTGCATTTCGACGTCGTTATGGACGCAATCATCCTGATACAAAATCAATAAAGCGATGGTATGAAAAGTTTAAAGAAACAGGCAGCGTTACTGACCTTCCCAGGAGTGGCAGGCCTTGTGCGAGTGAAGCCTCTGTTGAACTCGTTCGGCAATCGTTTCAACAAGTTTGGTAAGAATTCTTCATAAAAGGCTTACGTTTCATGCTTATAAAGTTGCAAATATAAGTACAAATGATTGCCCGAGACGTACAGAATTCGGAATTAAGATTCTGAACAGAATTGATGTCGAAAACGATTACTTAAATCGCATTTGTTTTTCCAATGAATCCACTTTTCATGTCAGTGGAATGGTAAACAGGCATAATGTCCGTATATGGGGATCAGAGAATCCACATGTTTCTGCACAGTTACAGCGAGACAGCCCTAATGTTAATGTTTGGTGCTGCCTCATGCATAACAAGGTTATTGGGCCGTTTTTCCTCGCGGAAAAAAGCATTACCGCTAACGATTATTTAGACTTATTGCGACTGTTCATTGCACCGCAGTTAGAAGAATTTCAACCATGGATAATGTTTCAGCAAGATGGAGCACCCCCACACTGGGGTTCATTAGTACGTGATTTCCTAGACGAAACATTTCCGGATCGGTGGATTGGAAGGGATGGACCAACACCCTGGCCTCCGCGCTCTCCAGATATTACTTCTCTTGATTTTTTTTCTTTTGGGACTATACTAAGGACAGAGTCTTTGCCACAGCAGTTGCCGATGTCGAAGAACTGGAGGCTAGGATACAAGCTGCTGTGTGTACTGTAACAGAAGACATGTTAAAGAACACTTGGCGGGAACTGGAATACCGCTTAGACATTCTCTGAGCTACCAAGAGGACACGCGCCGAAATTTTCTGAGGTACATGGTCTTATAAAAAAAATTGTAACAGTTCACACTGTATATTTTTCACAGTATAGTTGATACAGGTATCCAACATGTTAAGCGATTTATATCATGCTTAACCCTGGAACGGCAACGTTATTTCTCAGACTTCGCATTTTGAATGGGAAAAGGAGTCAGTTTGACTCAAAGTTACCATTCCAGGGTTAAGCGTCTTTGGTACAAATAAATGGATACTACTCTGTGAAATGGAAAAGAAAAGATGTATATTTTTCACAGTATAATTAACACAAGTAGCCAATATGTGAAATGATTTATATCGTCATTAAGCCTCAGACACGTATTTGGTATCAAGCAAATAGTACAACTTTGTGAAATGGTACTGAAAGATGTACATTTTTCACAATATAAATGCCACGTGTTAAAATCGTGTTAAGAGATTTATATCATCCTTCAGCATGCAACTTATTTTGCATGTTTCAAAACAGACAGGTCAAGTAGAAGAAATTTTATTCTCCTACAGTTTTCTTACTTGCATCTCCAACAACAGTTCATAGACATTTTAATTATCAATAGTTTATTGCAGTTTACCTTTAATCATAACAGAGAATTCACTTTCCGTGTTTTTCTCGTAGGAAATGAAATTATATGACTGATATATTTTTACTGATTTAATTATTTAGTAAAATTAAGGAACACGATCTTTTATTGTAATGGGGGTAAAAAACGCATAATCATTTTCTTTCAATATACACTCATCAAGTTTTGGAAAATAATAAAAAAACAGCTGTGCTTTTTATTTTTATTCAAATTACATCCAAAATTTTGCATTGTTGCCACTCATAAAAGCATTTAAATAATAAATATAATATAAAAAACATAACTGCTTAGTCACCAGAAAATATAGAAATTCAGAAAATTATGAGACACAAGAAAATGTATCTTATTCAAAGTAAACACCAGAACTCTGAAGCATGGGAGAAAAAAAGAAAAAAATTGCTTTTTTTCCGTACTTCATTTGCAAATTAAACAGATTTTTTTCACACTTTTATTTAACTTACTTGTTTCCAGTTACTAGCTATAACCAGAAATTTTGTAATCGGTTTTTGACTCATTTTCTAATGTATTAATGTTTAAAAATTTTGTCACTTGTGTATTCTCGATGACACACTACTTAAATATTTTCAGAACTTAATTATTAATTAATCGATAAATTTAATTAAATTTTGAGCCCATACCAATGGGGCACCAGGTGGTGAATTTGAGAATAAATTTATTTCAAGATTCCATAATATTTATAATTAAAAATTATAAATTTACAGCTAAAAAGTAGAACATAATTAAAATAAAATAATTGCATTTCTTTCCTCGTGAGATATTTTTCTTGCTTGAATTATTTTTGCACCATTGGCGAATGCTATTAAAATGAAGACAACATTTCTTATCTGCAAACATCCAGGTGCGGTACTATTATTTTCCATGGGTAACAAATGGAGAATGCATCTAATGCTTCTTGTGAAAGATATTTTTAGAATCCATTAGGACCATTCTGATATCCACCTGCGTATCCATCTGTCGCTTTTGAGTGCAAAATAAAGTTATTCCTTTTGCTAAAATATATATTTCGAACTAGTGTAAAATAAGATCAAACAAATATGGAACAGAATAAAGAACCCGGTGAGTAAATAGAAAATCTATTTTCGGGTGATACATTTCCAGAAAACTATACATCCAAATAAAACAGATGAAGAGACTTTGGAGTCTTTGCAATCTGAAATATAGTGGACTTTTCTTGTTTGGGAAGTGGATAAATTCAGCTTCAATACCAAGAAACTTTCATTGCTGAGTTTTCAGCAAAAGGGCATATTTTTTTGCAATAGTCGAATGTATAATTTCAAAATCATAAAGATTTTGAATATGAAGTTGTATTACAAATATTTATCCATGATTCATAGTATTATATTCAACAAAATTCGATTTCTACTTTATAAAAAATTTGCGATGCCATTTTTCTGGCGTGAACGAAATGAATTAAAAGTAATAATAAATAGATACCGTTTCTCAACGTTATGCATCAATCATTTGGGATCAACATATTTGATGTTTGGGAAAACTGCGAAGACAAAGCAGCCATAAAGTATTATCCGCTAGATTTCATCATAAACTTGCACAATGTCGCATGTTTTGTGTTAACCCCTTAACTGTTTTATTTTCTTAACTATCTAATTAGATGACATCTTCTGCTTTAGGAATGTGTTGTCCTTTTAATGCAATTGAGAACCTGAAGGATAATTCAAATGTTTATGGATTCTACGTAATTTTTGTATGGAATTATAACGTTTGTGAATGACTTTGTTTTAGTTTATAAGTTTAAAATTATGATAATTCGATGTGCGTATGCGTACTGTCAAATCAGTTAAGGGTTGATCATTTTGGACCTCTTCCCTGTGACCGGGTACAAAATATTAACACCAATATACAATTTTAATATCTAGATTACATACCAAATGCGTTTTTGACTCATCATGTTCTCATACACACGAACGGTGAATCAAACACCCTTTGAAAGATTTGGTCGAAAATTAGACAAATCCATAACTTTGGTACAAGGATGATTTGCCGAAATTCACCGATAGACATAGCAAATATATAGACTGATAGGATTGGTTCCAAAATGCAACACATTTATTTCTGGTAATAAAACCACATAAAAAATTTCATTTTCTAGCTCGCTGCATTTTTGAGTTGTGTTTACATGCACACGGACGGACAAACGCACTTCTCTTTGAAGCTTTTTGTCCAAAGTTGATACAAATCCACAATTTTAGTGTTAAGACCTTAAACCAGATTTCATTTTTTAGCTCGTTCTATATCTGAGTTACTGTTTTCACAGACAGGAAAATATAATTTTAAAAAATTTGGGGAGTCAAAGAATCTAAAACGGTGGGATTCATCAAAATCTCGAGGTAAAATTCTTTGCCGATTACAATACTATTTATTTGTTTCACTTCGTATATGAGAAAGTTAAAAGTATATCAAATTGATTGTACCAAACATAGGGAGTTTCATTACTTGCATGATATGCTATCCCAATAAACCCATACGCAGCGATTTTTGGAATTGAATTTGGTAGTTGATGTAAATGATGTTGATGTATATGGATCGAAAATTTTAACATCCAAGATTTAAAAGCTCCTTGAAAGAGCATACATTTATTCCAGAAGTATATAAATTCTGATTGTAAAACAAATTTATGAAAATTAATGAGTGAATTAACCCCTTAGCTTACAATGACGAGTCTGAAACGTGCATCTAATTTCAGAATTTTTGATATTTAAATTGGTAATAAAGTCAAAATAACAATTAAATTTAAATACAAAAATCACCTGGACGTTTAAATGTCTCAAGTATCCTTTACCATCTCAAATAGATTGAAATAATAATTAATAAATATCCTAAATAGGTGGTGGCATCTTATTGGGAGGTTAAATAAAATCGTATGCCAAGGGGTTAATATTTCTGTTTATTTTTCTATATTTTAAAATATATTTTCTATAAATACTCTTTTTCTGCATTCTCGCAAAACAACTTAAAAGGCAATGCTTAGTGGAAGACCTCCAAAATTACGAATTAAAATAGACTGTACAAAGATTAGCAAAACTGAAATCTCGTTAGGTACGTCCTTAACCCTATATTATATCGGTCTATTGAATAATATCATTAGTCTAATGGTTATTAGTGTTCGGCATTCTCTTAAATGGCCAGAATGTCATGTATCATTTTTGGAATCGATTTGGTAGTAATAAAATTAACCCTTTTCATATGAGATTGTCTGTTTGGTGTTTTCTGCACTGAAGTTTGGAAATGAAATATGTATGATATGAGTTCAATGAACTCTATAATAATTTTTAAAGCTAAACTCTTTTATCGCCATTCAGTTCACGGAACGTTTTTGAGCCTCTTGAAGATGTGCGACTTTCTCTCAATTGAACAGTTTTTGGTACAGCATTTGTATATTGTACAGGCAGTTTTTAGGTGAACTTTAGCTGAGGATGATACAACTGTTGTAGGATAATTAACATCTCTACAGCGCTTATCATTCAACCCTCCTCAAAAACAAGAAAGGACTCAATACCGGCCTTCCTCGTCGCGGAGTGAAAATCATATGAGCGCCCAAAACCGGCCCGGCTGACATGATACACTGCAAAAAAAATCCCGTAAAATTTACGGTTTTAAACTGGCAGCTGGGTTGGTTGTGCGAAACCGTAAAAGTTACGAAGTAAATCCGTAGGCACAACGGTTTTTTACCATACAGGAACAAGTTTTTCCCGTAAAAGTTACGAAGTAAATCCGTAGTCACAACGGTTTCTTACCGTATGAAATTAAGTTTTCTCCGTCAAAAATTAAGTCATCGAAGTAAGTGACGTCATCGACTGAGTTGAGTTGTTTTTCTCCTTCTGTTCGAGTTGAGTTGAAATGTGCTGATGTGTATTATCAATTAGGAATATTAATTAATCTAGGATTAATTAGTAATTTCAATTAGTTTAATTAATATAATTTTTAATTGAACTAACTTGGACGATTTCGATGCAAGATGGTGACAAAACTTCTAACTCCTCCGAGCCGGGGATCGAAACCGCGTTCATAGAAATACAAGGCAGTCGCTCTAACCACTAGACCACCGGAGACTTCATAAAGTAAAGTAAAAATAATCTATTTGAGTTTTAAAGTCACTATAGCTCTAGTGGCGTCACCTAGTAGTGTAAAAATCAACTATTGCCAGAACACGTGTTTTAAGGTTACGGAGATGGAACCCTATTGAAAACATTAAATGAATGCAATAAAATTACATTTAAGAAAGGTGAAAGTTATCTTTCTGTACGATAACTTTCTCTTTTCTTAAATGTACGGTACTCTTTTCTTAAATGTACGGTATTGCTTTCCGCAATACCGTATGAAGAAAAATTGAATTTTCACTGACGGTTTTAAACCGTTTATGGCTGGAGCGGAAAACGGTGAAAAACCGTTTTGTCAACAAAACAGCTTTAAACCGTCAAATATACGGAAAAAGTCCGAGAAAAAAACGGATATTTTTTACAGTGTAGGGTTAAATAAGTACCTCACGAGATTTCAGTTTTGCTAATCTTTGTACGGTCTATTTTAATTCTTTTGCAGGCCTTCCACTAAACAATGAGTTTTAAATTGTTTTGCGATGATGCAGAAAAAGAGTATTTTATAGAAAAGATATTTTAAAATACAGAAAAATAAACACAAAAATTAATTCACTCATTAATTTTCATAGATTTGTTTTACAATCAGAATTTATACATTTCTTGCACAAATGTATGGTGCTTTTTCAAGGAGCTTTGAAATCTTGGATGTTAAAATTTTCGATCCATCAATACTTTTTTGGCTCTTTCAGACTCAATGAAGAACTATGAAATTACATAAGTATTATTCCGATTACTAATTAATAAAGTTGATAGGTGTTTCAATGATGAACATTCTTATTTATTACAGCTTGCTTATTTATGCATAAAATACGTATATGTCAACTAACGATTTTAATACACACTTTTATTTAACATGACTTATTCCATTAGAAATTTCGTATTTGTGACGATGGAATTTTGTAACCGATTTTTTAATCAATTTCTGATGTATTAGAGGTGATTTCATCTCAGAGGCGTCGTCTGGTTGTGAATTTAAGAAAAATTTAAATACTAGATTCCATAATATTTATAGTTATGAATTATGAAGTATTTTAAAGACTAAAAAGAAAATAATAATAACGCATTTTTATTAAATTTACTGAAGAGTTGAAAGTAAATGTTATCAAAAATATGGAGATCAAAACAAAATCGTAAAAGTCTTAGGCTCTGAAAATAATCTGATAATGAAATTAAGTTACAATGAATGTCATAAGAACGAAAGAAATTTGATTACAAAAAAGAAAATACAGTAGAAACAGAAGAAGTAAACAATAGTGATAACATTATATCTTTGTATTTTATTGGAAGTTGCTGCAACGTGCGCCTTCCATATAATACATAGTTAAATATAAATATAGATATAATTGTTAATTAATGCATCTGTATTTTCTTTTTTGTACTCAAATTTCTTTCTTTTGTATTTTATTGGAAGTTGCTCCATTTTTACGCCATTCTGTTTAATGCAAAGTTTAATTTTTAATATCTCTTGTTAAATTATTTCACTTGTACTTGTCATAAGAAAGAAAATTGCTAACAGTCATTAAAAATATACTAAAATGTGTTAAAAATTCAAATTTATTTAGAGTATTTCTATCAACATCTCATGCTTTTGAGATTTTGTTTGAACTTCCATATTTTTGATAAATAGAATTATTTTATGTTTATAGGTACAATATTTAAATCGTGTCTTTAAAAAAGCAATTTATTTTTATTATTTGGTAGATGAATTTTTTGTGCGTCTCTTAAAATACGAAATGATCTCAATGATTAAAGTCTCCTTGATTCAAAGTTTTACAAGTATACTTTGAGAAACCTCTGATACCAAATAATGAACCAGATAGTACTAATGATGGTCCTTTCCGTCCAACAGGCCTTAATGTCCCTGTGGTTGCAGTTAACAACCGAGCAGAAACACAAGATACCTCATTTAGGTTATTTCTTTCTTCCTTCTTTTTTTTTTCTTAGTGCCTCGCTTCGGTGGTATTGGAAAGCAAAATGGCCAGAAGAGAATGCCGAACACTACTTACCATTACAGTAAATGATATTATTCAATAGACCGATTGAGTAAGTTTCAATGGTGATTTGAAATTCGAT
>BGPR01005547.1:78356-92226 GCA_013235015.1 Araneus ventricosus | reverse complement strand
CGATTTTTGTCTTAGCTATTGTATCATGGAGAAACCAAAATTATCTTCATCTTGAATTCATCATTCCCTTTAGAAATATCCAAATAATCGTAATTAAAAGATAATTTTGTTTTTCTCCATGATACAATAGCTAAGACAAAAATCGAAATCGAAACTAAGCGCGCTCCTATGACATCATTCAGAAGCAAGCGAAGTCACGTGACGCTGAGAGCCAATGAAAAGCGACCTCAATCCAAACCATAGTAGGATCCGTAAATATGCGGGCTGTCTGTAGAATCTCCTTCCCTAACACGAGAAAGTGAATACCATAATTTCGTTGCCAACGCAACTGAAATTAATCAAAACTTAGAAACAGCCGGGAAAATATTAAGTTGCTTTCTCTCTTTCAAATGCTGAAGAAACATTCACGGAATGACACTAGTAATATTCTCTTAATGAATTTCTCATGATAGTGTTAAACTGCGAAGGAAATGGGATTAAAATAATTAGTAGCAATCAACTTAAAATAATGTAAAGCTTTGATTATTTTACCAAGCGTTTATTTAGGCTTGAAAAAGTTCGTATAAATGTGGAATAAAAAACAATGAGTTTCTCGAGCGGTATGACAGGAAAATATACCAGCCAAGAAAAATAAGTATGTCTAGGAATAAGATTATATTTAATCATTAATAATTTGACATATGCTAGATATATAATAAACACCATTAATATTATTGTAGTATACGATATTACTATTACTGTAAGATATATTTTAATGTTACTAACATGATATGCGAACCTTAATAAAATTTTCTGAATTTTTTCATGAATATGTAACGTTTTTACCCTAGACTCCGGGGTTATTAATTTAGCATAGAAGGTTTAGTTATATTAGCGTCCCGTTTTGAAGCAACACGAGGGCTATTTTGGGACTAACCTCGTAAGTTTGAACCACGGTCAGATGACGAGGACGACACCTGAACTGGCACCCCCCTCTCCAAGCTTCCGTGACACACCAACGGGAGGACGTTTGGCCACTACGTATTGTTTAGAGTGTAATAGGCCCCATACATGGCGGGTCTTCAGTGGTATCGGGTGTCGAACCTGGAACCCTCCGGTCCCAAAGCCAGGATCTTACCACTAGGCCATCGCGGCCCTTTTAGCCTAGGAGGGGATGAGGATACTGATGTGGCCGAAAAAGACATGAGCTCATGCAAGGGCATAATATCTCAGGCAGATTGATGAGCGAGTACAATGTCCTAGCTACCAAGAACTCAGCACTTCACACTTTCCTAAACATGCATACTTTCTTACTTCAGAAGGGTTTCGGCGTGTCGACACAGTGCTGGTACACACAGAATAAGTAAACGACTTTATAAGGAAAACATATTTAATATAAAAACAAGTAGATTAAAAACATGAAAGAAACCATTATATCATATGACCACGTGCGCGGTGATATGGTAACAAAAGTGAGAGAGTGAACAGGTGGGAACATTGCCGTTAAATAGTCCAGCAGCTTGCTTGCCATTGGACCACGGATGACATCACCAAAGTGGGCGGATAATATCTGCATACAGTTGCAGTCTACAACACAGCTGGCGATGATGCCACAAATGTGATGATTTTCCAGACATGCAATACCGAATATAAAAGGCGAGTGCTGAAAAATTTCGCTTTCATTCTTAAAGATTTTTTCTTGTTTATATTGATTAAGCGTGCGTTGAAACAGGTTGCTATAAATGGCAAACGATACACTTTGAATTCTTGGTCTCTCTTTACAGTTGATTTGTTCGTTTATTTATATTCCAATACTTTTTCATTCATAATTGTAATGTCATACATCATTTCGAGATTTAACTATGTAAACAAGTTCTCTTTATACAAATTTTGAAGAATTTTTATCAAGTTCTCTTACGTACTTGACGTTTTTCATATATCTCTTGATGTTTTTAAACTGATTTATTTTCAACTTTTAAATGCATGATTTGTTTTCTTTTACCTTTTTACACTCGGCTATATTTAATTTTAATGTTAAATAAGTTGTTATGAGTTCTAATTTTCTATATTCTTTATTTAAATTCTGTATCGTTTTTCAATGTTTTTATATGCGTCTATGTTCAGTTTTTGATTCTGCAATTAGATTTTTGTATGTGATGTGCGTTTTCTTCTTTGGACTTTTTAAATTCTTGTTTTGTTTTTAAGGATTTTGTGTTTGTGTGTAAAATCCTTTATTTTTTTAAATGGTTTGTGTGTATAATGTTTTAACTTTTTAAAAATCCTTAATGTGTTTTATAAGCTTTTATTCAACTTGAGTCTTGTCCTCAAATCTTGAGATCGATTTCTTACCCACTTCCAATTGAGATGCAGCTTTGAAATTTAGCACAGTGGTGGATTTCCGGAGACAATACAAAAAATTTGCAATCTATACCTATATTAAACCTAACAAAATGAACTTAAAAATTTGGCCCTATATTTGGGCGATAAAGCTTAGAAGGTGGTAACCTCACGTTACGTAGGGTTGTAACAACACCCTGCGCTGCTCCGATGAATGACGTAGCTCGTATTTCTACGCGTCTTGGGTTTACTTTCTATTAGAATTCGTCAACAACCAGAAGTAGATTTTTTTTACTTCGTGTGCGCCAAACGTTTTGCACTCAAAGCAAAAAGAGAAAGTTGTGCAGATCGATTCTCTTTTTTATCTGTTACATTGTTGATAATAATTGTAAGTTATCGCGTAATATATTACGGATTTATATTTCAGAAAGTTATTGTCATTAAATCATTTTAAAAATGCAATTGTACATATGCATATAATAATTTTCAAATGTGTTTTATATTGGAGAAATCAATAATTGTATTTGGTTTACTATGCTTAACATGTCGTGTGTATTCGTGTCAGCCGTCACTAAAAAGTAGAAAATAAAATAACTAAATAAAAAAATTTAAGGTATAAACTTTTATTCAAAACTACAAAAACACCCATCATGGTTTGACGGGTGCAAATTGCCTCTTCATTCGAGAGATTTCCCGTCCAGTTTGACGTGTTTAAATAGATATATATTCGAGAGAAATGTTTAACGCTGATTGAAAACAAATAAAATAAACATATGTTTTATGACAGGAATTAATTTTTTTTATTTACATATTATTTAAATATTTTCTTTATTCAAAAAACCTCTTGGTAAACAACATTCCGTGTGAAGTATTTTTCGTTGTTTAATAATTTTCCTTGCACTTCAGATGTCTTTGTGTAAATTTTAACGTGATTGGGAATCTTAGACCTTGAAAGTGCAACGTAGAGCTGTCGATGTGAAAAGACAGGCTCATCGAGGTAAATTCCAACATGATCGAATATTTGTCCCTGCGATTTGTTGATAGTCATCGTGTAAATTGGAATTAACGGGAACTGGCGGCGGTTAAGAACGAATGGTAGATTCACGTCACTGGTGGCTAATTTAATTCTTGGGAAGAAAACAACATCGCCACGATTGCATTCAGATACAATTTGGCGTCCAAACTATATCAAGCGCATGATATACCACTGACGTAATTTACTACTTTCTATTAAAAAACGGAAATTAATTTGAAATATAGGATTAATATAATTTAAAATTTCTCGGGAACTATTGATCATAGCGAGATAAATTTTATATCAATCGATAGAAAATTTATTTCACTATTTTAGAGCTATTAAATTTGAAATTAGAACGACAATTACTCTTTTAAATTTAAAATTACTGAAATTTAGGTTCTCTAACAATGAAATAATGCTGTTTAACGTCTCGCAGTGCTATGGCGCGAGTTCTATTGTTGATGACGTCAGGGCGTTACCGGAGGATCTGGGCTATTATATTAGTAATGTACTTTAACAGAGACAATACGGTTACACATTATAATTTCGTCAAAATGAATTCAAAAGTAAAGAACAATTTTTCTGATTACAATAAAATCCATGGGTCGAATAAAAGCGTGGGCGCCTTATATAGCACCTAATATTTTGTGCATATTTCCTTAAACAAATGGAAGATTCCTAGAAGATAAAGGCGCCCACGCTTTTATTCGAACAATGCATTTTATTTTAATCAGAAAAATAATTTTTTACTTTTGAGTTCATTTTGATGAAAGTATAATGTGCAAGCGTATTTTTTCATGTAAAGTGCATTTTGAATAAAAGCTTATACTTTTAAAAAATTATTTTATTATGGTATTAATAGGGCAGTATTCAACTTTAAGAATCCTAGTCTCTTTTAATGTTTTTGAGGTTGTGAGTATTCGTTTTAAATTATATAAAGGTTTGCAAATTTCTCATGGTTTAGTGTTTTTAGCTTTTGTATTCTCTGTAAACAACTTTTAATTTTCCAATACGTGTTTTATATCTTTAAGATTCACTGATTGCAGCTTTTGCTCTTTGTGTGTTTATCATTCACTTTGTGTCTGGCCTCTCTAATCGGAGTTTTTCTCTGTAGTGTGCTTTTCTTTTAAATAAATAAATCATTCTACTACCCCCTTCTAATACGCATACCATCGTGGTTTAGGGGCAGTTCGAATATTACGTAAGCACCCAAGGGAGGAAGGGGGTTTGCGATTTGCTCATTTTTGCTGACAAGGGGGGGAGGGGGAGTATGAGTGATGCTTACGTAAGACATTAAAATCACTTTATTTCCGAAAATCTCTTGTAACTCTCACAAATAATTTAATTTTAAAAAATTAAATTTGAAAAAAAAGTTAAATTTGACAAAAGAAAATTAAGCTTGATTTTTTTAATCTTAAACCTGAAATTGTAAGGAAATTAAACTAACATTTTTTTTTTTTTCATTTTAAGACGAATTAGAATTTTTTATTTGAATTAAGTCCTAAAATTTTTAAAATTAGATTATCACTGTTATACGTTTTGTAAAAAAAAAGAACGGAGGGTTGTAGTTTGCTGAAGTAATTAAAAGAGGGGGATTGCGATTTGCTTATTTTTGCTGACAAGGGGGAGGGGGTCAAAAAATACCAAAAACATGCTTACGTAATATTTGAACGGCCCCTTAGTGTTCTTATTGCCATTAGTTATTTTTTATATCCAGTGTTTTGAATTAGGATAAGCGCCATATAATTCTCCTTACAAAGTATTTTAATTTCTAGAATCCATGGATTATCAAAAACAAACCCTTTCTACTTAACATACATTAATATCATGACATATTTTAATAATTTAAATGTAAACATTATGCCTTAAGAATCTATTTCTGGAATTAATTTATTCATGTATGTAATTTGCAACGATCGTACTTAATACAGTTCAACATATTCACTTCTGAATTACGAAATCGAATGCAATTCATACTTGAGAAATCATTGATAATGTTACAAGATCTATTTCCACGCGCGATGCTTTGTGTTGAATAAATAAATCTCCCAATCTATAGTGAAGAATATATCTGATAGACTTCTGCTGGCAATACGAATCCGTATTCGCAGACAAACTATTCGAAACCCGCATCAATTATACATCGTGTATTGTTCGTCAAACCTCTGCAACACGAGATATGAATATTGCTAATGGTTCGAATTTGCATTGTGTGATTAATGTGCCGGGATCAAATGGGTTATATTATACGAGGGATGAATTGCATGTGAATGAATGTAATACAGATATTCAATTATGTGTATGAAAATGCGATACATATTCAAACTGATTATTTTTAATAAATACTTGTTGGATAGTGAGAAGTAGTTTAAATATAAAAAATCCGAGTTCCCATACTTTCAAAAAGGAAGAGGATATTAAACGCTTAAAAGAATTTCACCGAGATTTTTGTTAAAACTAAACTGATGTATATTAATGTTACGAATATTAAATAATGTTTCCCTGATATGTTAGTCTAATGGCAGGAAAGAGAGATTTGAAGAGGTTTTACTGGAAGCCAAGCCAATGTACCCCGACCTTGGCGATAAATTTGGCGACATAGGCGATAAAATGAAGCTTCTAGAAATGCAAGATTTGTAGCCCTATCTCTACTGGGAACAGAGAACCTTCTAGAGATTTCTATTTGATGCCACACCCTATCGAAAAGCTACAAATATCCGAGTTGCTCAAACGAGGGATCAATCTCACTTTGGGGTTTTGTCCGCAGTGCAAGCTTTCCAGACAAGCAACAAACAACTCAGACAGCTTTTTTAGCGGTTTCCTGCTTCTTTTATTCATGCTGATTCATCCACACGGGGATAGTGATAATTTAATAGCAATAACAGAATTAATTTATTTCTTCATTTTCAATGGATTTTTTATGGGAGTTTAAAGCTTTCCTTTCTATTTTTGTGCCGAACTCGGTTAATATTAAAAGAAGTTATATTAGAATTAATTTTGTTTCATCATCATCTGATTCATCCACAAGGGGATAGTGATGATTTAATAGCAATACCAGAATGAATCTATTTCTTCATTTTCAGTGGATTTTTATGGGAGTTGAAAGCTTTCCTTTCTTTTTTTATGCCAAATTCTGTTAATATTAAAAAGAAGTTTTGCTCGAATTAATTTTGTTTCATTAGTTCTGTTTTTCGTGCTTTCTTTTTAAATCTCTGTCTGTCTACAAATTAGTATACACACCATGGGATACTGTTTGGATTCTGACTTATGACAGGGTTTTTTTTCAGCTAAGTTCAGCATTTTCTTCTCTTTTTTTTATTTTATGTTGATTCATTGAGGAGGATCTCCTTTAGAATTAGTTTATTTTTCCACTTCCAGCAGATCTTTCCTCTCTTTTCAGTTAAAAACGTTCTTTCTTTTTCATACTTAATTTTGGAAATGAATATTTATATATTTTGTAAAACGAAAGTTAGTGTCAATTGATTCATCATTTCTGTTTCTCATGCTTTTTTTATTTTGTAAACACGCTGCCAATGTGCATGAGATTTTCTTCTACAACTTTCTTTAACATACGAGGCGTGTCCGGAAAGTAAGTACCGTTTCGTTCTACCGCCACCGCAGCGCTAGTGTCGCAGTTCCGCGCATGTGCACACGTGTCTCTGGTTCATTATCTGTCCACTGACGCCATTGCAGCCGGATTGTGTTGTGTTTACATGTGTTAGTGAGCGTTCAAAATGTTTAAGACGATTGCTGATCCCGCTGACTGTGAAGTGCGTTCTGTAATACGGTTTTTGAACGCAAAGAAAGTTAAGCCAGCTGAAATTCATTGTCAACTTGTAGAGATTTATGGTGAAAAGGTAATGACTAATGGAATGGTTAGAAAGTGGGTTCGACAATTTAATGATGGACGCACCAATGTTCATGACGAAGCACGGGGTGGGCAACCTTCCGTTGACAATGATGGTTTGGTTGCAAAAGTGAATGAGAAAATTCGTGAAAACAGACGGTTCACAATAAGAATGGTTTTTGATGAGTTTCCACAAATTTCAAAAACAGTTTTGCATGAGATAGTCACAAATCGCTTAAATTATCGCAAATTGTGTTCCCGTTGGGTTCCGAAATTGCTTACGGATGTCCACAAGACGAAGTGACTTGGCAGTGCTTTGAAATTTCGTACCCGATGCCGAGAAGAGGGCAATGAATTCCTAAACAAAATTGTGACCGGTGAGGAAACTTGGGTTTGTTCTTGAACTTGAAGCGTGATTTTAGAGGTAGGCGTTTTGACAGCGATGACGACGCAAAAAACGGTGTTCAGCAGTGGCTGTCTTCATTGACGGCATCTTTCTTTGAAGAGGGTATAGACAAGTTGGTTTCTCGCTATGGCAAATGTCTGAACAATGGTAGTAACTATGTAGAAAAATAGTTTACGAAATGCTCTTTCATGTAAAAATAAATTTTGTTTTGAAAAAACATTTTTTATGCGAGTTTTTCCAAAACGGTACTTACTTTCCGGATATGCCTCGTATCTGTGACAATCAGAACTGAAATATTGTTGGCAAGCTAAAAACCCATCTTAGACGGTCACAAATCTTATGCTATTTATAAATTTTGCAAAACGAAAGTTAGTGTCAATTGATTCATCATTTCTGTTTTTCATGCTTTTTTTATTTTTTAAACGCTCTTCCAATGTGCATGAGATTTTCTTCTGCAACTTTCCTTAACAAATCTGTGACAATCAGAACTGAAATATTGTTGGCAAGCTAAAAGCCCGTCTTAGACGGGCACAAATCTTCTAGTTTATTAAATAATTTGCAAGTGTCAGAATATTCGCCTGAGCATTTACTTGGGTCTTAATACATATTGATTAAAAGAATGTTAGCTTAGTTGGATTAACTCTGCCAACAGGTCACAATGCTCTCTAGTTAAGTGCAGAACACATCGCAATTGACTGATTGATAGTCAAATTTTATAAAGTTTTAAAGTAAATTTTTTATTTTAAAAATTATTCAACTTAACGGGCAACTTAGCAGATTTGTGATAGAATAAAACAATAAAAATTCCATATATATCATTGAATTTGAGATACAGGTGCAATTAAGATTCATCAAGCGACTGTTTCCAAAAATAATATTTTGGATGAACTCTAACCTCTTGGATTATGAAACTCAGTCTACAAAATATTTTTATTTGGACACCTCTCTTACAATTGACACGACGCCACACTTGAATATTTGAAATAATGATAAAACTGTCGGTAGAACATTATTACAAAAAACTGCGCCTTTCTTATGTTTTATTTAGAGTAGCTTTTGAAGGCGCCATCTGTTTACAGTATATAGATTTACATTTCGCGTATGCGCAGTAAAACATTATTTACTACAAATGCTCATATTTCCCGTAATATTCAAATTTTAATACAGTGTTTCTTTTCCATATTGTCAAGTATTCTGTAGTTTCGTACAATTTGAAAGAAAACTCTGCATCTTATTTTCAATTTAATATCGATTTTTACTTATATTCTGATAAATATTTTATTGTCTCACTTTGGGTCCTAGTAATAGTCCTGAAGTTCTTTAAAATGACACCAGAATCAACCTCCTAGCTAAACGCGTTTCCACGCTACACTTATTTATAACCTTACATAAAGCTAATTCATAACAATCACGCACATGCGCCTACACTGGTACCATGACGTCACAGGCAAAACAGATACTATGCGACAAACTCTTACAGATATGATCTTTCCGTTGTGGGGTCAACCATTCTTTACGCATTATTAGTCTCGTAGTTATTAGCGATTCAAATCTGACGGTATTTTGTCACGCAATGAAGTTCGACCGACTATCACTGTAACGAGCGGAAAGACGTCTTCATGTCAAAAAATATCTCAAACGACGTTGTGCCAGAACCTATGAAGTCCATATTCGAAATAAATTCTTCGTTATAAAGTGAAACTGACTGGAGAATCTTTCGATTTTCATATACGAAAGATAATTTATGTGGACGCATGGTCTCGTTAAGAATTTTCTAACTCTTTCGTAAGAACATGTCAGATTGTTTTAAAAAATCTACTGTAAAGTAATATATCTGATAAGGTAGATAGATACCTTGAAAATCATTAAACTGATATTTGTTGTGGAAAGATTTTAATTTATCAGGGTAAATCTAAACATCATCATTAAGTTTCGCTTTGTCTAATTCATTCCTTTATGATCTAAAAAATGTGTATGGGTTTTATTGAATGCGTTTATTACATCATTTATTAAAGCAAAGGCTTTGATTTGTATTTATTTATATTGTTACGGAAATTGCCCGGTAGATGTGGTGTTAAAGCAGCCCAACAATCTGTATCATTGAAAATGATACTTAATTTAACGAATATTCCAGAAAAGACAAAACACAGGTATCACGAAAAGAACAGCACTTGCGCAAATTAGCAACAAAAGCACACAGTAGACAACTAATAATAACAGAAACAACAGTAACTATTGAGCTCAGCGTTTAACAGCTAGCCAACTCGTAATGCGAACAAAACTCCAAAGTGATTCTTCCAAAGACATTCATTCGTCTCAGCGCCTCCGGGTATTTACAGCTTTCCGACAGGGCGTTGAGTCACATAGAATCATCTAGAACAATCTCTATAATTTCATTCCTAATAGAGATAGGACGATAAATCTCGCAGATTCGAGAACCTTTATTTTGAAGCCAAGGTCCGGGGTCATTCCATTTCGAATTTCAGTCTTATGAAAGAAAAAAGGGATTTACAAGCATAGCAGGGAAGAGATATTTACAGATTCGTAACACTATATCAAGATTATATAACTATATCAAGATTCAAAAAGTCTTATTAAGACAAGCTCAAACACGATTGGAGAAAGCAGCCCATAATATCAGTTAATTCTGATAATGTTTACTAAATATTTTGCTTGAATTTGATATATTTTAACTGAGACATGAAATAAAATTATAAACAAGGCTGAAATTTGTAAAGGTATTAACCTTAATTTCCCAAAAATAAAATTTTTCATCCTGTGTTGATGAAGACAAGACATAATGCTTGCCTAATCGGACACCACCCATTCGCAATAAGACAATAAGTTTTGTGAAATCGAATTATTCCGCTCGTTAGGAGTGAGTGTTAACCTAAGAGACTCCAGATTAGCTCTCATATTTACTTCCAGATGAGAAAAGCCTTTACACAAGCAGTGAGTTCCGAGTGTAGCAAATGCATAGAATCTCATCCAATAGCTGAATTCCCCTAATGATTCTAATCAATATTTGCCAGAAAGCACAGAACTCTCTACTTCCTCATCAAAGTCCATTAGAACGGTCCGTTTACTCCATCAACATCCAAGCATTGCTGCGAAATCTTGTCAATCATACCACGATTTTGCTGTAGCGAATGATTGAGTTCGATGAATAGGCTCTAATGATCATTCCTTTAAATGTTCGCGAATGAAAAGGAGGCTGTTCATCGAAATAATATTCATCATTTTTGCTCTTTCAGAATTGTGAAAAAGCACGTAGTGTACTAAAACGCAGCAAGAAAATTAACCCCTTGCCGTTTTTATTTAACCTCCTATTTGATATATTTTTTATTATTTCAATTCATTTAAGGTGGTAATGGATACTTGAGACATTTCAGTGTGGCAAGGTGATTTTTGTACTTAAAATGAATTGTCACGATGACTTAATTACGGATTTAAATAGCGTACGGACACAAAAGAGCCGAATGTATGACACGCGACGCCGACCAAGAAGGGGTTAACATACTCAGAAACAATTGAACAAATATTCTAATAAGATTCTATTTGGCATATATTCTTATATATATGTTACGATTAATGCGATTAATTGGCTATTATGAAAAATAACGCTTTAAAGTGATATATGAATTTATCCCATTCACCGGTTATTATGAATAACTAGAAAATCACCCGTCATGGTATGACGGGTGCAAATTGCCTCTTCATTCGAGAGATTTTCCATCAAATTTGACGTCTTTAAATGGATATATGTGCGAGAGAAATGTTTAACATTGATTGAAAACAAATAAAATAAACATGTGTTTTATGATAGGAAATATTTTTTTATTTACATATTTCTTTATTCAAAAATCCTTTTGGTAAACAACATTTCGTGTGAAGTATTTTTCGTTGTTTAACAATTTTCAGATGTCTTTGTGTAAATTTTTACGTTGCCAAAAAAATATTATCAAATTATATCATCGCGATTGCAATAAATAATCCGATGCATCGTGGCGTCCAAACTATATCTCGCGCATGATATACCACTGGCGTGATTTACTACTTTCTACAAAAAAACGGAAATTAATTTTAAATATATGATTAATATAATTTAAAATTTTCCGGGAGCTATTGATCATAGCGAGATACATTTTATATCAATCAAAAGCAAATTTTATTTCACTATCTTAGAGCTATTAAATTTGAAATTAGAACGACAATTACTCTTTTAAATTTAAAATTACTGAAATTTAGATGCTCTAGTAATGAAATAATGCTGTTTAACGTCTCGCAGTGCTATGGTGCGAATTTTATTGTTGGTGACGTCAGAGCATTACTGGATCAGTGAGAGACATATCTGGGCTATTATATTAGTAATTACAGGTAAAAGTGATCAATGATTTATCACACTAATTAGCTATTATTCATAATAACCGATTAATCACATTAACCGTAGCATATATATATCATATAAAAATAGAGCATATATATATCATATATACTCTATTTTTTATATTTTGCAAACAATCAATCTTTAGTTAAAATTAAAGTTTTTGTTTTTCAACATTTAAACAAGTTGTAAATCATAATTAGATTAATATAGATGTAATTGAATTATTTCTCATTAATACTGAAATTAGCTAATCATCAGAGGCGGCAAGTTAATAAAGACAGTTCAGATATTAATACCTATACATCTTTCATAATAATTGGAAAATATATATTTGCGTGATTTTTTACGTTTTTGTGGAAAATCCATTGCACAAAATAGATCACAAATAAACATTAATTGTTTACGAAGTATACCTAATTTTAATAGATTTCGAATTTAATTTTGGATAATAATTTAAATTAAGATTAATACAAAAATGTGAAAGTTTTGTGAATAACTTCGGAGATGAGAATTATATGAAAACAATTTTTATTCCGTCTTAATATAAGAATATTTTTCTAGCGACACTATTTGATTGCTGACATATATTTTACTCTAGTTTACTAGTTGTCTGTGCACATATATTTCATTATTAGACCGAGTGTGAATCGTGTCTTGTAACTAGAAATAAATTTTGAAATTCAATTATATTTCCACCAAACTTCAGGAAGGAAACTAAAAAAAAGAACAGCATTCCTGCTGCAAGAATTTCAAGCACGAGCCAGCTCACCACACATGGTAAGATGAGTTAATGGGTAACACAGTTTTACGGTGTTCCGCTGATTTCAATGAGAACTCTAAAAAAAAAAAATTCTTCCCATGCCGGGAATCGAACCCGGGCCGCCTGGGTGAAAGCCAGGAATCCTAACCACTAGACCACATGGGACACAGCAAGACATCGGAAAGCAATATTTATGTCTCATTTCTAGACTGCAGGGTGTGTTGAATATCGGTCAGTTTCTCTCTCGCTCTCTCACTATATTTTATTAATTTTTATTTCTTTTTATTAATTCGTCTAAAAGATTTGATTCCCTCCCCTTCCTGTTTTTCCTTCTTCTGTTTTGCTTTTATTTTCGAATACAGATGGCGCCATGGTTTTAGTTTTTCTTTACAAAAAAAGGAAGAAAAAAGGGGATTACGTATGTAGGCGGGAAGTTCGCATTGGTTTGTGATGAAGTGAGGGCATTTTTCTAAGCGCGGGGTAGGTTTATTTTTATGAAGGCTGTTATTCAGCCCGAAGGCTAATATTTTGAAATCCACGTTTTTATGTGTGTATTTAAATTTCCTTTTTCTTTTAATAAAATGATTATTAGATTATACTGATCTCCTTTGTTTTTTGTTGGGAAATTTCGGGCTAAGAGAAGCTATATTTGGCGTGATGCAAGCTTCTTACAGAAAAATTTCCCAAATATTATGAATCCATTTCGAATATAGTTCTTAGCCCTTGATAAAGTGGACTAGAATGGATTCCTTGTATGTTTAATTCGATTCTCTCAGAGTATTTTTCTTAGTTTTTTGCTTGATTTCCATCACTATAATTCAATTTTTCTAAATTCTTCATATTGGCATTAAATAAATTTTTTAAAAGAGAAACATTTTCTGTTTAGGTGTACCATATTGATTTGCGTTTATCATGCATTTTTATTTAACTTCACTTGTTTCATGTTTGCAAAAATGGAATTTTGTAATCGATTTTTCACTCTTTCGGAGATTGATTACAGATAATTTTCGAACCAAAAAGAGTGGATATTTGACTCTGGAATTCTTTCGATTTCTTTTCTCTCTCTTTTTTTAAAAGCTTTTATTTAACTTGACTGGTTTGAGGTTTATAAAAATAGAATTGTGTAACCGATTTTT
>BGPR01005547.1:13969-53585 GCA_013235015.1 Araneus ventricosus | reverse complement strand
CAACTAGTAGGGTAGACCGGGGCTAGTTGGGCCGGTAGTAATATTTTCAAAACTTTCCAGTATTTAACCCTATCAATAAAAATTCGATAACCACGCAGCAACTAGTAGGGTAGACCGGAGCTAGTTGGGCCGGTAGTAATATTTTCAAAACTTTCCAGTATTTAACCCTATCAATAAAAATTCGATAACCACGCAGCAACTAGTAGGGTAGACCGGGGCTAGTTGGGCCGGTAGTAATATTTTCAAAACTTTCCGGTTTTTAAATCTGTCATTCCAGCCAAGTGTGCATTGTCCCATCTTCCTTCCTCCATATATCAGCGTCATTGAAGAAGCAGCGTTAATTACAGAACCAGATAGAATTTTCTAATTTTTAGTAAGCTGAGTAAATTTCCTCACTTACAAATAATCGTTTTTTTCTTTCCTTTTAAATTACAATTTTCATTTTTATAAATAATATGCAGAAAGACAGTTCTTCATTGTTACTTTAGGGCTTGTTTGTTTATCGAAATGCTTTCAGAATAAATCCCTACACTCATGAGAAACAAAAATGGCGATATAGAGCTAGTTGGGCCATTTTACTAGTTAGCCCGGCGGATCACCATGCCCAGTGCCTCATGTTCAGGATGTGCGTTATAGAAATATCTCTGAATATGTGGGATGGAATTGTTCCAGATTTATTATGCAAGATACTTGCTATGAAAAACCATGCGGACTCAATTTTGATTATAATTACACAATACTATTTGATGATGATCAGAAAAGCTCTATTTCAGTTTCTATTGAGTAGAAATGCACCAAATTTGTATATAATACACATAAGGTGGATAATAATACAATAATGTTACTTAAATTAACAAAATATATTAATATGGAGGAATGTTTTGCGATAGCCGCTTTATACTAGTAGTGGGCCAACTTGCCCCGACTGAGGGGTAAGTTGGACCCTAATAGTATCAGATAAAAAAAATTTGAATTCCCTTTTCTTTAAATTCATAGAAGAAAAAATGGTTCAACTAGCCCAGGTCTACCCTACTATTTCCTGCGTTTAAGACGGGCCGTGGCGTGGTGGTAAGGTTTCGGCTTCGGGACCGGAGGGTTCCAAACCTGATTCCACTGAAGAACCGTCGTGTACGTGGGCCTGAGGCAGGTTAACTCTGATGTGGGTCGAACGTCCTCCCGCTGTTGCGGCGCGGAAGTTTGGAGATGAGAGCGCCAACTCAAGTGTCGTCTTCGTCATGTTACCGCTATTCAAAATGACAAAATCAATCCCAAAATAGCCCCCGAGTTGCTTAAAAACGGAACTTTAATATAACTAAACTAAATTTCATTTCTTTACTAGCAGTACGCGCACGGCGTTGCCCGTGAAATCAGGACTTCAACAAAATGAAAAAAAACGCCCACAATGACATGAAAAATTTTTGAAAACAAAATCAAAACAAAAGATACACATTACGGATTTTCCAGCTTATTTTTTTCGCGATAAACAATATTAAAAAATTGCACCGTGAAAATTATTATACTGCAAGCAAAGTATGAGAGATGAATAAATACGTTAACATACTGCCGAAAATAATAATCAGTCGCCCAATTCAAGGTTATGATGTCACCTCCCCTTCAACCAATCACATAGCTAGTTGCGTTCCGGAAAAGTGTCGCGGGAGAAAATTAGCTCGAGAAAAATAACTTTCATCTGCCCAGGAAAAAATTAATTTTAAAAAAAACGGGAAAAGATATTTTAACCGTTCTTGTTTTAAATATGACAGAACCGTTCTAGTTATAAGCTGAAAAAAATTGAAAATAATAGTGTTATTAGGAAGTCGGATGCAACAAATTTAAAAACAAAAGTAACATTGCGATGGCGAAATAGGCTATTTTTAAAAAAATTCTCAAAATTCAGTAAATTACGTTAGAAATTCAAAACTAACTTCATTAGAACGTAAATAGCGTGCTCTTTCCGATGGTGTATGTATTTTTGTCGTACAGTTAGCCAAAACCATGCTATTGAGAAATTAGTGCGAAAAATCACCCAAAACAACACAAAATATTAAATAAGAAATTTTCTAGAATAAATTTTAAAATTACGGCTTCGAGGTGCATTCAGTCACCATTACGACTACCTGTGTGCCAAATTTCATGGATGTAAGTGCTATAGATTCGTCTGGACATCGCAGACAAACACACACACGCAAACATTGCCGTTTATAAGCATAGATTAACTTTAACAATGAAACGACTTTCCTCGCCATTAACCAACATGACGTGATTCACAGAACTGCCCTTATAGGTTTAATCGTTTATCATTGAATTATTACTCGGTGGGGGGGGGGGGTTATTGCGAGTATACGGATGAGTGGCAGCGGATATATAAGCGGGCACTCGTTTCCCCTGGAGATAATAGTAATAGAGGAGAGCTGGATCCCTCCTCTAGTGATAGTACGTACCTCCGTCGGGAGGGATCGGGACGTGGCCTGGTGATATACTATTAGGACTCCGGCCTAGTCCTCCTCAGTACTAGAGCTATTGCAGCTGCTGTCATTCAGGTGCCCGGGTGTTTAGGCAGGGCTGGGGTGATCCAGGTTTTCTGGTTATCTTTGAATTGGTTACTTTTATTCCTTCTGTTTAATTATTATTCTGTTTTGATATTCAAGCGTTGTAATCTTTACGGTTTGTTAGTTACGTAGCATATTTGAAACCTCTTTTGAAGCTGCACAAAGATTACTTTGGGAAGAACTTGTAATTTTGAACTATGTTTAGACAAAGCTGCACAAAGATTACTTTGGGAAGGACTTGTAATTTTGAACTATGTTTAGACGAAGCTGAACAACTCGTAAACATTACTCTCCAAACGTTCCGATGCGAATTATTAGTTTTTTCGTTATATTTCTTTTGTTACACTTCGTTTATTAAGAACCAGAAAGCGTTACATATTAAAATACCATATACGATCTGTCACTAAATATACATGGGTTTTGTGATTACGTGATTTTGTTTGTGATTACGTGAGGACATTTTTTCTCTATTTTGGGCATGGGGTAAGTTTTTATTTATGATGGCTAACTTTAAAAAGCCAGATGGCTGATATTTTTAAATCAAACTTATTAGCTGTTTTGTATTTGTGTTTTGTTTTTTTCCTCTTTTTCTTGAAATAATGCCTTTTGATGTATAGATTTCCTTTGTCTTTTGTTGGGAAATTTCGGGTTAAGAGAAGCTATATTTGGCGTAATGCAAGCTCCTTACAGAAAAATTTCCCAATTATTATTTTGAATCCATTTCAAATAAAGTCCTTAGCCCTTGAAAAAATGGACTCGAATGGATTCCTTGTTTAGTTTTTACGATTACCTCTGAGTCTTTCTTTGTTTTTTGGCTATCTTTGAATGATATTGATTTCCATTGCTCTTTGTTTTTTGTTTGCAGCTGCAATTGCGCGCTACTTAAACATTGTTTAAATTTTATTTCTTAAATTTGATTATCTAAACTTTATTGTTTATAAATAAAAAATTTTGTTGTTTTTGTTTAAAGTTTAAGTTTTAAAAAAGTTATTTTTGAATTTATTCTAATTTTTCTAGTTGATTGTTTTTAAACTCACTAAATATTCAAATGTTAGCCTAATTAAGCTAAAACAAAGCGTTTTTTTATTTGTATACTTTATACCTTCAGATTTAACTTTTGCAACTTTTGCTCGTGCCTTAGTTGAAGAACCAGCACTGTATTTATGCAATTTATTTTCTCATTTCATGTACCGTAAGATACAGAAAATTATGCATTTTATTTCTAAAAAGAATTGTGAAAATATTCTTACGTTACAGTTTTTGTTAGCAGTGTTAGGTAACAGTTTTTTTAGCATAAAAAATGTATTTATCTCAAAGTTCAGGTAAGCATTTCCATTTAACGAGGTTAATAAAAAACAAACTTACAAGCAATACACTTTTCCGTTATGACCACTAGAGGGACACCGAAGTTTTCGGAAGAGGTCTTCAACTCTTCCACTATGAATAGTCCTTTCATTATTCGGTATGTTATGGAAAAGTGCAGACAGCAGTTACCAGTAATGACCATATCAAGATGCAGTAAGATTACGTAAGCTTTTACGGCAGAGTTTCGCTACGAAAGACTATGTAGTGTCTCATGTTATTTCCCTATCACTCGCGGATCATAAAGACTACCTCTTGCGTCCAAAGTACAATGTGAATGGCTCATAAGAAGGAGTTTTTGTGGGATTAGTTTTTGTCATATGCGGGGTTGAATTTCACTGTTTTCTTAAGAACAATCAAAACATTAATAAATTAAAAAGTCAAATATGTTGAAAGATTTAACCTTTAAGGGACCAATATTGCCTTTAAGCAACAAATCCAATTTTGTCTTCTAAAATCATGAGAATAAGGCTGAAGCTCTAATACCTGTTGTTACCAATATGATACATACTAAAGTTTTTATTAAATCAATTTACAATCTATAGATGGCAACCTGAGTCCTGATAAAAAATATAAATAAATTGATGTTTTTCATTTGAGAATTCCACAAATTATACTAAAATGTTGAAAGAAATTCCTTACCCGTATAATTGTTTATTAAAATTCTTCTGTGTTTCACATTACAGAATTTTATCAAGGAAATTTTTTTCTGAAATAAGGCCAAGTGGTGTCAGCTGGTAATACACGGTTTTTTAGCCATAAACCACACTCAAAATTAAATAGGATTTTTTAAAGTAGGTTTTCCATGTTTTATTCAAGAAATGAAAGTCAAAAACTATTTTAAAATCAATATTTAAAAATCGAGCCTTTAAGGCTTAAAATGAATATGGAGTTATTAGCACGTTCGTGGTCAGTAAACATGCGGAGAGAGAGAGTATAACTCGTATAATGATAGAGAGTATAAATCGTAGAATGATAGAGTATAAATCGTAGAATCAAAAACGCAATTAAAGCACAATAACGTTTCTTCAGGGGATGAAGTTATTGCGAATTGCTAAAATATAAAAAGTTTGACATTTTCTTGCAGTCAGTTAAGCCGTAAGGCCTAAAACACTGATTTTCATCCCTAATGTCAAACCAAAAGCAGAGGGAGGAGTTTTGAATAATTAAAATCAATTCGAATTTGATATGAAAATTTGTTGCCTTATTTTATTTTATTCAGTCAAAAGCTGCATCAACAAAAAAGCAATATATCAAAACGTGAGAAAAAAAGGCAAAAAATAAAAAACATAAAAGAAACAAAAGCAAAAAATTAATAATTTTAAAAAATATCATGGCAAACCTCTCATCATGAAGAGAAGCCCTTCTATCAAATTAATAAGTGCTCTTTTCTGCTAGTGACATACGAAAAAACGTACAAATTTCTGTCGCTATCCCCTTAAAACGGTGGTGCTTTTTCAGGGGATAGCAACAAAAAATTTTACATTTTTCGTATGTAGCTAGCAGAAAAAAAGCACTTATTAATATCATAGGTGGGCTTCTCTTCCTGACGAGCTGTTTCCCATGATATTTTCCAAATTATTAAATTTTTGTCTTTTGTTTCTTTTATGTTTTTTTTTTAGTTCTTGTCTTTGGTTTCTTATGTTTTGATATTTATATATAGCATATAAGGACACAAATACAAAACTTTGAAAATATAAAAATTGCTAATTACACAAACACAATTACAATATAAAAATACTAGATATGACGCTATCTCCTTATATCATGTGAAATAATCTGTCAACGAGGAAACAACTAGTTTTACAAAACATTCATGAGTTAAACATAGCGTACAAGTTAATTATACAAACAGTTTTTGTCTTAAATCATTTGTGGTTAATAAACAAGTGAAATTTTATAAATACAAAACTAAATTTAATGACTAATTTACATTTTTCTTATTATTTTTAATGTTTAATTTAGTTTGATACTAAAATAATTAGCTTTTGCTGTAGAATAAAAAACAGATAGGAGAAATATAGATAGGAATATCATTGCCTCTCCGTATCAATATTTTTATACAACCAGTAGTTCAAATACAGTGAGATTCCATTTTTACATTCAAAATATGAAATAAAACCACGACAAATTATATCAATTTTGCAAATAACATTTTTTTACGTTATGAAACCTCTAATAATCTGTTAAAGTTTATACAGGATCTATTTCAGTCTCCAAAATTCTGAGATTAATGTCATTCAACTTCTCAAAAGCCTTCTAAAAAAGTGAAATCATCAAAAAGCCTTTATGATTTTTCAATAGATTTTTATTCCTTTCAGAACGCTTTATTCATGCTTTTCTATCCATTCTTTTCATAAAAATAAAGATTTTTTTATCTGATTAATCCCTCTTCCGAAGTTAAAAGATTTGCTGCAACTTTACAATAGTTAGTTTCACAGATTAATCTCTTTCTTTTAGAAATATTGCCTATTATTTTATTGATATATTGCAAGGGTGTGTTGTTCCGATTCTGAAATTGGTTTCAAAGCAAGCCGTTCGTATAAAGTATCGCTGATATCTGTAAATATTAGTTCGGCATACTTTTTCACTATAATTTCTGTTCAAGATTTTAAAATTAACTAAAGACTCTTTTGAAGCAACATGTTCCAAGCCTTTAAAAAATTATACAGGGTCTCACTAAATTCCCTTACCACCCTTTTAACTACCGAATGGCTGCACCTATCTTCATAAGAGTGGTGTAAAGGTATGGTAAAGGGACTATGCGCTACTGGATGAAACCACTTACAGCGCCACCTGGTGGGAAAACGGTGGAGTTAGCATTATTATCTCTAAAACGGTACGAGATAGAGGAAAAAGTGAATTACAAAGTTCCACGCTAAATCATACGTAGGGGGGCAAACGTCCTCGCGTTGGTGTGGCGCGGAAGCTTGGAGAGGGGGTGTCAGCTCCTCATCATCTGACCTTGGTTCAAAATGACGAGGTCCGTCCCAAAAGCATATTTAGGGATCCTACATAGTAGGGAATAAGGTCGCTTCTCATTGGCTCTCAGAGTCACGTGACTTGGCTTGCTTCTAAATGACAACGAGAAACTGGACATTATTTACCAATCCTGAAGGTTCGTCCTTTATTTGTTTTATTCTGAAAACGTATTCCTTGTTTTCTTGAGAAACATCTATATAATCATAATTAGAAAGTTGTGTTGATTTCTCCAAGATGCGATAGCAGAAGACAAAATAATAATTAAAATCCCACCTAAGCGCCGTGGTAGGACATCCTTAAGAAGCAAGCCAAGTCACGTGACGCTGAGGGCCAATGAGAAGCTACCTCCTTCTCTACTACGTAGGATCCGTAAATATGCTTCCCAAAACAGCCCTCGTGTTGTTTCAAAACGGGACGTTAATATAACTAATCTAAACAAACCGATATGAGAGTTCGGGAATCAGTGGTAAATTATTCCGAAATATATCAGTAGGTGTCAGCTCGATCTAACTGTACGAGGTTCATTTCGAATTTATGAGATAGCAGTTTTATTGCATTTGAAAATTGCGACTGTGCTCGAGGAGTGTGCGCTAGAAGATGAATGCTGACAGGAATTTTTCTCGTTCATTTCTTGGAAAGGGGTGAAGCTGTGGCTGCTGCCTCCTACTGTAACATTCTACAGAAGCTTCGGAATGCAATTCGAAGAAAACATCCAGTCTCGAAGAATCTTTTTCCATTACGACAATGCCCAGCCTCATACAGCTCGATTAACCCAACGGAAAACTGAAGAGTTTCGGTGGCAAATTCTTAAACATCCACTTTACAGCCCAGACTTAGCTCCAAGCGATTATCACCTGTTCGGTCTGCTTAAATTTCGCCAAGTCATGAAGCATTTCGCGGCTGGTGCAGACGTTAAACGTGAGGTACAGAAATGGCTGAGACAGCTATTCAAAGACTTTTATGCAGCAAGTATAGGAAAACTCATGAAAGGATGGCATAAATATATCAATGCTAGTGGCGATTGTGAAAAGAAATTAACATTCTTTTCTAAATATCTTAGTTTCCCTTTTTTATTATCTTTCGTAACCTACTTACTGACTTGCCTCGCGTTTTTCATATTCAAGAAAGTAATGAAAAAAGATCCATACGGAACTTCACAAATTTTTGAATATCCTTTAAAAGCATATATTATTTTGAAATTAAAGGATTAATCAGTTATACAGAAGAATATGGAACGGAAACTTAAATTTCAGATCTGTTATTTCAGAATAATGGTATATTCATTTGACAGATGCAATATGAAGCATGCCTCAGTGTACCTGTAGTTGAAATGAAAAATATTAAAACGCTATTCAAAATTTAAAGAAGGAAATGTAACTTACCTGTAGAAGAGAAAAACATAAGACATAAATAGTAAAATTCACAGAGAGCCATCGAGTACTTTTTGAAATCAAAGATGATTCTGGATTTGCATACAAGAAATGTCCTTTTCAGAAAACACATGAACATCATATAAAAATTCCATACATTCTCAAATATTTCTCGTAATGTTACTCGAAAAAAAGAAGATATATAAATATAAATTTTACTCAGAGCGTTATCTTTTTTTACCACGATTTTATTAACTCGCTTTCTTGTCTGTCTGTCTGTTCGTTACAAATTTTGCAATAAATTTTAAACTAGCTTCCCGATGAGCTGGAGACTTGAAACTTTAAACATAGCTCAGAACTAGATGACAATGCAATATTAATTCGCTTTCTTGTCTGTCTGTTTGTTTGTCATTTCATATTTTGCATGACGAATGCGTAGTACGTTTTTCATTATATCTCGAAAACTATTAACATTACAGACTTGGTTCTTGGGTATATGGATGGCCCATGGGATCGTCGAAGCACCTCCATATTAAACTTAAAAAGACTCTTAGATTTTCTCAAATTATGTGCATCAGTTCCAAAAGCATCGTATTTATACTGCGGATTATGCCTTCAAACAACATACAAACAGCTTTTTTAATTAATTTTTCGGATATTTTACTCATTTTCTTTCATTAATTTTACTTATATTACTTTTCACGGCCCTTCATCTCTGTTTACCATAACGTAAAGTGCTTTAAGTTTTAAAATATACGATGTCATTATTCCATTTGTCTCTTGAATAAATGAATCAGTTTGGCAAGGAAATTTACTTTTGATTATTCCGAATTTGATTATTGTCATATGGAACTTATTCTTCTTTTACCTATAGTTCATAAATCCTCGTATTTCATTTATTTTATTATTTCTCAAATTATATTATCAATTTAAGTATTTTTCAATGAATTACAAAATTTTTTGCCTATTTTTAAAGTAAACTGAATAATTTTTAATCAGCATATGCGCATATAAATGATTTCGATGACATCCTTGCATCTTTTTCATGCTTTCTTAGACACTTTACTTTACACTACGACACACCCCTGACTCCGGAGATGAAAATCTCCGGTTTGCAGTTTGGATGGGCGTGCGTAGAAACTTTATTGAACAGTAAAAAAAGAAGAAAAGGGTTGCATACAGTGTTTTAACATCGACGAAAAACATTTGAAAATTATAAAAACGATGAAAAATGTGTGTTTACATATGAAAAGAAAGACTCGCGAAGCAAAAGCAATTTTAAGACAGGTCCCAAAAGTTCGCTGCATCTATATGCTTGTAGGAGGACTGATTAGCGTCAAAGGTATTGAACCCCTAGAGGGTCTTAGTCCATAAGTCTAAGGTCTTGGTGAAGGAGAGAAATCTGGGTCGGAGTCGGCTGAACTAGTTAGACACTAATCAACTATTATTAGTTGAACTTTTTATTATGGTTTTTAACTACTTCTAACCATTTGACACAGTTGTATTTTAGTCAAATACAAATTTAACTATTAGTCTGGCGCATCATAGTCAAAAATGGATCTTGCGCCAATAAAACACACTCCAACCAGTCAACCAATGATTTCGATCCCCAAAATATTAAGAAAAATTTGGCAATTTTTTTTATATGAGGTTATTTTTCTAACTTTTCCGATCTCAGAATTTGAACAATTTGAGATAAAGCGGCCAAGTAGCCGAGCATACATCTCAAACAGCTTCATCATCATCATCATCATTTTATATGAGGTTACCTTAATTTCTGATTAATCCCAAAACAATATAATACTTCTAATTAATGAAATCGCGTATATTTTCTGCGATGTTTATTAATAAGTATATTTTATATTTGCCATATTTTATTTTTAATTTATAGTGTTTTTCTCTATTGCCGAGTTTAAATAAATATTTAAAGGTTATCTCAATATATATTTACTTGTTCCTCTAAAGTTATGTTTTCATATATATTTTTTCTGAAGTAGGGCAAAATACATTTTAGCATCAATGCATTTTCTGAAATTTTTACATTATAGTTAACGGCTTTCGTTGATTTCCTTCATCGTTATCCATTTGTTTTATTTATATCTGTTTCTGTATTTACTTTCCATTGTTTATTATATCTTTCATTGTCGCATTCTTCTGTTTCCTTTTTTGCAGTGTGTTGTTATTCATATGTTTTACTTCTTTACTTTTATATTGCTAGCATTTCTGCTAAAAATTTTTAGAATTGCCTGTTCCTATATGCATCATTTTTCCTCCGGTTGTTATATTTACCTACTTTTATTTATATTTTTTGTCAATTATTGTTTATCCTTGTATTTGTTTCAAAATTTTCTTTTTGCTTTATTTTGTTTGCTTATTAATATCTGCATTTTTCAATACATTGTTATATTTGTCTATTTTTACTTTCTCGTATACGAAGTATACAAAGAGAAAGTATTGTGTTATTGTTGTAAATTTTATTTACAACAATAAATAATGTTTTCAAACATCAATTGTTAACAATTTTTTTATTGTTGTAAATCAAACCGATTTCATTATTTCAGCAAATCTCTTATTCACGCGCTTTTGCAATTGTTACGGTTGTGGTAGTATAAATTGTTTTCTTGGGAATTCAATTCCAAAGCAGAATTTTCGCTTTAGTATTCATTGCATTGCCTATTTTATCGCGCCTGCTTCAAAGTAATATTTTTTGAAACGTGGCAACAGATATTTGATTTCAGGTTTGTTTGTTTTTTTGCTTTACTTTCTCGTATACGAAGTATACAAAGAGAAAGTATTGTAATCGTCAAAAAAATTCGAACTCGAGATTTCGACGAATCTCCACTTAGAAAGTATACGAGAAAGTTTAGGGGAGACCACTCCCGCTGGTTATCTCTACTAATACCAAAAGCGAATGTGCATGTGTCTGACTGTTGATGCTCTACAGGACAAATTGTTTGACCTAGAGTTACCAAATTTGGCACAAATATACTTAGGAGGATGCGAATGTGCCTCGCTGACCTGAAAGTTAATTAATTAAAAGTAAAGCAACATTTTTGCGTCTTTTGTTGATAACTCTCGAAAACATTAACGTACAAAAATAACTTTTACACAGCTTTAAAAATAAAAAAAATATCATCTTTTCATTGATACCAATTTAGTTGTTGTCCAATTTTCATTCTTTTCATTGTTTATTGTACCTTTCATGGTTGCATTCATCTGTTTTCATGTAATTCCTTTCTGCAATCTGTTGTCATTGATTTGTTTAACTGCTTTGCTTTTTCTATTGCTATAATTTCTGCTGACTATTTTTTACTTGCCTTTTGATTTCTGCTTTATTGTCCCTTTGTTGTTTTATTCAGCTACTTTTATTTACATTTTTTATCAATTATTGTTGTATTTGTTTCTATTTTTTCTTTTTGTTTTATTTTTTTTAGCTTACTAATATCTGCAATTTTCAATACATTGTTATCATTGTCTATTTTTATCTCTACTAATACCAAAAGCGAATGTGCATACAGGACAAATTGCTCGACCTAGAGTTACCAAATTTGGCACAAATATACTTACTAAAAAAAGTAAGTAGGAGGATGAGAATGTGCCCCTCCGACCTGAAAGTTAATTAATTAAAAATAAACTAACATTTTTGTGTCTTCCGATATTTTTTGAAAATATTATCGGACAAAAATAACTTTTACACAACTTTAAAAAAACCATCTTTTCATCAACACCAATTTAGTTGTCGTCCAATTTTCATTGTTTATTGTACCTTTGCTGATTGCATTCATCTGTTTTCATGTAATTCCTTTCTGCAATCTGTTGTTATTGATTTGTTTTACTGCTTTACTTTTTCTATTGCTGTAATTTCTGCTGACTATTTTTTGGATTGCCTTTTGCTTTCTGCGTTATTGTCCTTTGTTGTTTTATGTAGCTACTTTTATTTAAATTTTTTGTCAATTATTGTTTATCGTTGTTATTTGTTTCAAAATTTTCTTTTTGTTTTATTTTGTTTGCTTACTAATATCTGCATTTTTTCAATACATTGTTATCTTTGTCTATTTTTATCTCAACTAATACCAAAGCCTAATGTGCATGTATCTGCCTGTTGGCGCTCTACATGACAAATCGTTGGGCCAAATATATTTGGCATAAACATATTTGGGAGGATAGGAATATGTATCTTTCAGCTATTGTTTCTAAAAATTAATTAATTAAAAATAAACCGAACTTTTGTCGCCTTATGACGGTAGGTTTCAAAAATATTATCGGAAAAAAATAATTTTTACACCACCTTAAAATAAAAAAAAACATTATCCTTTCAATAACATGAAATAACTTGTCATATAATATTTTTCTCTAATTTTATCAAATTTTAAAAAATACTCCTGTGCTTATTTTACAGAGACATTATTCATTGTTGCAATGAAATTTAAACCGTTTTCATTGTTTTAACAAATAATCAATTGTGTGTTGCTTTGCCATTATTGAAAGCTAAAGAATGAAGGAAATTTATTTCTTCGTATTCTTTTTCACATTTCTACTTTCTTTTATTTCATTTTTTTGGAATATGTAAACTGTCATTTAAACTAAGTCCTTCCTAATATCCTAAGGAAGTTTAGTCATACTTCCTAAGGATATTAGCAAGTATGTCCGAGAAACTGAATAATTATGGTTGCAATTCTTTAATTCTTTAGGCATATGTAAACATATAGAGATGCTTGTAGCAAAAATAACTCACTTGCAAAAATAGATACAAATATAGAAATTATTTCCTAAGATTTTTGGGTTTTAAAAAATATACTTAATTTCTTTCTCAACACTAAAATAAAGACGCAACATGTTAAATGAAGAATTTAGCTTTATCATATTGTTACGAAGTTGTAAAGTTGTTTTTCCAACATGCTAATTTTATTGCGGGAAAGAAAGTTTTTAAAAAGTCAAACCAATGAACTGCGACGTTGTTGACCATTTTGCAACTTGGCGACGAAACGAAATTCTAGAAAATTCATGAATTGTGGTCCTATCTCTACTAGGAGCAGAAAATATCAAGAGCTTTCTAGAGATTACTATGTGACATCACTTCCTGTTACATCTTGTTAGGTATAAAAAAGCAAGCTCTCACAAGCTAAGACGGAATCAGTTGGGAGTTGGGTCAGCAGTGAAGTTGGTGAACTGAGACAATGAGGCCTATTGAAAGTGCTGTGACTTATATTTATTAGAGATCTTCTACTGGTTTGAGTTATTTATTTATAAAAGTGCTTCTTAGTTTTTTTACATGTGCTACGTTCTGTTTTTCTGGAATATTCGCAAAATAAAGAGTCATTTATTTTTTTATTATCCTGCTTGTTAATCTGAGTTCACGTACACACATCAGACGATTTTTGTAAAAATATGTATAGCTAAAAGTCTATTCCATCCAGTTATAATCAATTCTTCAATGCATACTTAAATAAGGAGGTCGTGGCTTGTCATATTTAATTCTATTCCAATCACTGGATTGTTTAACTTCAATATCTTTAATATTTTCAAAGAAAAACAAGAATAAACTTTGTACAATGTGTTTCTTTAACTAGTTTAATTCTAGGTAATTAGTAATTAGTTCTTCTTTTCATGCTTTTGAATGATGATAATAATGGGTTCATTTCAATCCAATTAAATCTATTATGAAGTAAGTAGAGAGTTCAGAGATGTTTCTGAGAATGATGGAGTAGTTCTCGTTCGTTCAATTGACGGTAATTACCCCCTGTCACTTGCAATTAATTTGATTTGGCAGAAGTAAATCGAAGATTCTCTCCTTGAAGACGATAAATCTGTGAACCACAGAGAATATTCAAGAGAATATAGAATATCCTCAAAGAATATTCAAATGGTCTAGACGGCTTGTTAAAAAAATGCATGATACTATAAAAAATATTGATATTAAAATTTAATTTCTGTACGGAGTTTGATTTTTTTTTCCTGTGCCTTCCACGGAAAAAAACAATCATAAAAATTAAAAAGAAAATGGAAACTTGACTACTTTTATACAAAATTAATTTGTCCTTTTCCAAATCAGAATTTCATTTAACCTTCCTATGTTAAACAAAAATTAAGATATAAAATTTATGATGTTATTGCTAAATCATGCTCCAAAAGCTTTTCTTGTTGCAATTGAAAAATAAAAATCTCTCTAAATCGGTCAAATTTGGCGATGATACCTGAGGAGTTAATTCAAAATTCATTGAATAAAATATCTGCTTAATTTAACAGCTAGATAGTTTATAAATTTTTTTGAAAATTTGAATTTTTATTCCATTTTAATATCAGAAACTATTATTTATGCAACAAAATTTAGATTTATTTGAATTGGAATCTCCATGTACATTGTTGACTTTTCTTAACACATTGAATATGGATTTTTTTAAAATTAAACAATTTCTTATGGGAATGAAGATAATAAGCTCCAAACAAGCCAAATTAATTGCTTGGAGTTTTTTTTTCTACGAGCCGATTTTAAACTAAAGATTGAGACGTAAAAGTCCCATAAAAAAGGCTACGTTCGTATGCATAAAACATGAATATCATTAGTTATTGTGAAAACTTATTTATATATTTACATTATTTCATCAATTTATTGGAAAAAAATGCGCATTGCTTATCAATAGATCAAACCTATTGAACGTACGTGCACAGAAGAAAGGTCTTTAGTAATCAATGGTTTTTGAAGTGATAATAGAAATATAAATTAAAAGGTAAAAAATATAAATAAGAAACAGAAGATTTAAACAAAAAACGATAACAATACACCTTTTTGCGGGCTCAACGCAACAGCATCAAGTGATTGCATCAACAAAAAATTACAATGATTAATATTTAAAACACATAAAATAGAATTTAGAATGTAAAAGAAATTATTCAAAATGGAAGGAATAAATAAGAACTCGAATGACGAACTTTTTCGAGGTTTTTAAATTTTGTTAATTATAACTGTTTTTGAAGTGAATATTAGGCTGTGGAATCTAGGTAACTAAATATGAAATGTGCATGTTCGTGTTCTACAACTGGGACATATTATAATGAGCTTCAAAGCAATTTTTATCCTCATAGTAGTTTGAAAATGTGAGTGTGATACATATGTCCAGTTAATAGTCAAAGGGTTAAATATTCTTACTTATTGGTTTGATTTTTAAGAAACTATGTATGAGAAAACATTTTATTGACTTAACTACCTCAAAGAGAAGAATTTAGCTTAATTGCATTATATTAATATAAATCAAAGAAAATAATAACCAAAAAAATACTCTTAGAGAATAGAATTGAATAAAAAAGGAATCCATTCTAGTCCACTTTTTCAGGGGCTATAGACTAAATTCGAAATGGATTCAAAATAATTGGGAAATTTTTCTGTAAGAGGCTTGCCTTACGCCAAACTAAAGCTTCTCATAGCCCGAAATTTCCCAAACCAAGACGAACAAGTTAAATAAAAAACTAAAGAATTTTTAAATAGAATAAACAATCATAATATCGGTAAAAAAATTGATTTAAAAATTGTTAGCCATCTGGCAGAAACTGCTTTCATAAAAATATCAGTAAAAGAATGAAAGTTCAAACCTATATATATATATATTTTTAAAAATTGGGCTGATACTATATTTTCTAATTATTTCTTTTTATTTTACCGTTTCCTTTTATTTATTAAGGTATTGATTGAAACTGAAAGATTTTTTTATCTAAATTTTTCAGTTCCCTGCACCTCCTGTTTTTCTTTTTCTTTTCGAATAATAGATGACACCACAATCTTGGTTGGTACTTTACGAATGTTGATTAAGGCGGGATATTTCTTTGTCTGTGATTAAAGTATAGACATTTTAATTCTCTTCAAGAATTGGGGTAGGTTTGATTTTTCATTTTTTATTGATATTTTTATGAAGGCAGTTTCTGCCAGATGGCTAACAATTTTTAAATCAATTTGGTTAGCGATATTATGTTTGTTTATTCCTTTTAAAAATCCTTTTGTTGTTTATTTATCTTGTTCGTCTTAGTTTTGGAAATTTCGGGCAATGAGAGGCTTTAGTTTGGCGTAAGGCAAGCCTCTTAGAGAAAAATTTCCCAATTATTTTGAATCCATTTCGAATTCAATCTGTAGCCCTTGTAAAAGTGTACTAGAATGGATTCCTTGTTTATTTAATCCGATTCTCTCGGAGTATTTGGGGGGGGGGGGCCCAACCATCTCGGCGGTACTTGTTAAAATCTTCGAATTTTATAGTATCAGACCTTTTTACAAAAATGTTATTTATTACTACATGCTGGACAAGTGTGTTATTTTTAAGGATTATGTTATGGAAATCAAACTAATTTGTTCGAAAGGTTGCCCACGAGGTTCCGTTATATCACCCAATTTGTGGAACTTATACATGAATCAACTTCTGAGTCTGAATAGTGACACCTTGTTTTAACAGGCCTTTGCAGATGACCTTGCGCTTGTTTTGGCCGGCAGAGTCAGGAAAGAATTGGAGAATAAAACAAATAAGGCGTTGGACGCTATTGCCAATAAATTGAGAGAATTAAAACTCGACCTGTCGGTCGACAAGTGTCAGGGTCTCGCTTTCAGATTTAATGTGCACTACAGACAGAGACGTGGACCGAGTATTTTTAATAGAAATCCCATTTTTAAGATCAATGGGCAAAGTGTTAAGATAGGGAACTCTCTGAAATTCCTGTGAATTCTTCTGGATAGCAGACTGACTTGGTCCAATCATATATTGTACCTCCATAAAAAGATTAACAAACTGACAAACAATTTTAATGGGTTCATGAAGGCAAACTGGAATATAGACAAACATTTAGTAAAATTTAGGTATTTTAGTGTTATTGAACCAGCTTTACTCTATGGCGTAGGAGTTTGGGTTGGAGCTCTTATTGTGGAACAAATTAATCGTCTTCATACCATTCAAAGAGTTTTTATTTTAAAACTTCTGAGATCATATAGAACAACTGCCACACAGGCCCTGTCTGGCATCCCTCTCTTACATCTTAAAGCCAATTATGAATACTGAAAGTTTGAAATTTGGTCCTGTCGCTCAAGAGGACTCTATGGAACAATTGAATTGGATAAATTGGATCATTATTTGTTTCTTTCCGATATCCCCCTGGATGTCAGGGTTTTAAATATACAGGAGAGACTGTCTGATAATATTTTTGAGATGTACACGGACGGGTCCAAGATCGCTGACGGTGTTGGATTCTCTGTATGCATCCTCAACAAAGAAATTCAGTAGAAAACAATTTGTTATAAGCTAGAACCAAATAATAATGTTTTCCAAGCAGAGTTGGTCACACTTGGACTGGCCGCTGACTGGGTAGTTGAGAATAATAATAAAATTAATATCTTCACCGATAGCAAGTCCTCCATCGCAGCCCTCAAGAACAATGGGACAAAATCAAATTTTGTTAATTCAATTAAAAATAAGTTTCGCTTGGCGGAGAGACTAGTTGGGCTCACCTGGATGAAAGCATACGCTGAGATCCCAGGAAATGAGCTCGAATACCAATTAGCCAAACTGGCAACCACTAATGGAGAATTAATGACTCTCATACTTCCATACTCATATCTGAAATTACAGTTAAAAAGAATTTTATTGGAATTTTGGAATGATTATTACACCCAATACCAATCTGCATCAGGGACCCGTATTAGGGCTTACGTGCCTCGTGTGGATGAAAAACATGTTAATTTTTAATAAATATATCTTATACTTTCAAACCTAATCACTACCGGTAACTCTGATCCCCTAGGGTAGGGGTTCCCACCTGTTTTTACCTCACGTACCCCTCAATTAATCTTTTTTTATTATTCCGTATCCCCTACTGTCATGTCCTCCCTCGTCTATGCAAAAAAGTTCTTCTCCCTCTATGCAAAAAAGTTTTTTTTATTAATAACGCAAGGGCTAGTTTAAGAGTCAAGCGACTAGAACTATTAACATTTGCCGGAATCATTTTTTATTTTAAAATTTATTCACTTTTTAAAATAGTATTAACTCAAAGCCAAAACAAATGAAGCCAGTATTGTAATAATTTCGCATTAACTTATAAGGATAACTTATTACTTTGTAATAAGGACTTAGGACTTGCAATACTTTTACTTTTCATTCAAATTTGGAACAACAAAATTCGGTAACTTTTGTTTCATTTTAATACTTTATGTTTTCTTGTTTCCTCAATTACCAACTTCTATTTCGTATACCCCTAACTGGACTTTCGAGTACCCTTACGAGGTACGCGTAATACAGGTTGGGAAAATCTGTCCTAGGACTACCGCGCCTACTCCTCCACCACTTTCGAAACGGGACTCCTGCTTGCTTGTGGCTTGCGCTTTCACGAGAGACCCTCATCCCCCTCCCCAAGTTTCTACACCGGTCGCATTTCAGCATTCATGGCCCGGAAGTCCAAATGAATTTCAAGCGAAGTTGGATTTCCACACTTTCGACCATACCATCCCAATTCTCATCAGATTTTCCAATGAGGACCTGTTTTGGAACGGTGCGACCGAATGTGCGGGGTGTGAAGTGATCGTGGATGTCAAGCTTAATATCATAGAGTAGGTTATCTCTCTGGAGAACAATCATGGCAAACTGTCCAACATTTCAGTTTCACTGGGAGGAAAATCAGAAAAGCCTCCAGCATCTAGCCAAACTGCAGCGGAACAACGGCCAGCAGTCCAAATGGATTTAGAGAGAATTGAATTTCCAAACTTTCGACCGCACCACGCCAGTTCTCATGGAATTTTCGCACTGACGACCAATTTTGGCGCCTTGCGACTGCTGAATTTGTGTAAAGGGGAGCGCCCGTGAATTTCCAGCTTAATGTTGGAAATTCGACGTCAGATTTAACGCGCACCTGGCCCACATATATGGCGGTTCCTCGGTGGAATAGAGTTTCGAACCCGGAATCATCCGGCCCCGTAGCCGCGGCCTTATCACAGTTGCCTTCCCACTTAAGAGATCACCTCAAATATTGGGATGAGAACCTGCCGCATAAGTAATCAGAGTTTCGCTTCCCTGTGGGATATAGTAATTGTAGGGGATGAATTACCTCCCGCCGATGACAGGTTGTACCTCTGTCTGAGGGGTCGTCGCATGAGCCGCTCGTAATAAGGGCTATTATGCGAAAGTCACAGTGATCGCGGAGGCCGGGTTATTAAGGTTTTCCGCATACCTACGCTGGCCGGTACTAATTCATTCGTTTGTGGTTATGGTTATCACCGTGGCCCCTTCAACGCATCTAGAAAGGGGCCGTCCACAAATGATTTCACGCTTGGAGGGGATTCGTGAAATTGTGACAGTTTGTGACAAGGGGGAGAGAGGGTAACCAGAAGTGTGACATCACACATTTTGGTTAAAATAAAAACATTTAAAATCAGCAGATTAAATTTTGAAGTTATTTTGAAATTATCAGAATTTGAAGGTATTTTTTAATCGGGGCTAAGACAACTTTCATGTGATTTTTTTTTTCACTTGTATTCCTTTCTTTTCAAAAACGACATTCAGGGTAAGTTCTGAGAATATGGTGGCAGCAGAAATTCTTCACCATTAGAAGAAAACCTCCCCCTGTCGCACCCTTTAAAAGCCCAACAAAAGATATGTCGCCCCACCTTGGTGAGTGGTAGAACTGGTAGTGGCATAAACAAGTTGATCTTATTGAGGCGGGTTTTTTTTAATTCAATATGTTTAAGAATATTTTGTGTTCATAAAATAAAGATATGATTTAAAGCAAAATCTTTCAAATTCCAAAATACTATTGTTTTATATTAATATTTTATAACTATTGTATATTAATTAGGTTTTTTGTTGTAAACCTTAATCTCATTTCATACAAAATAAGTACACATATAGTCAAAATTATTGTTATGCTCACAAATGTCATTAAAACACATAGTTAAAGTTTAAAAAGTAAAATTTGAAATATAATCTATAACGCAGTGCTTTGTTTCTGAACTGCAAGTACATGTTTATCTAATATAGCTGACATGTGGCAAGGGGGGATAGTGAAGTGTGACACTTTGTGACAAAGGGGGAAGGGGAGTCAAAAATATTGAAAAAAGTGTGACATCATTTATGGGCAGCCTCAAAGCTAAAAATTGCACATTGGTCTTAAAATGAATGTAAATCTTATAGTATAGACTTTTTCAATGCAATTAAATTCTTGAAACAATCAGGAGGCCTTTAAAATAATTTATACGTTTATTACAGGTATTAAATAAATTTGGATATTATTGCGTGTGTACATAATGCATATGTAGTGCCTTTTTCTGTCAATATGATCTCATGGCCTTCATATTCACCATGTCAGAATAACACGTTCCTACTAAAAAAAGACTTTTCTCAAAAACAACGTTCAACATCACCCATCAGAACAAAAAAGATCCTCGTAGAAACAGGTGTTTCGGAGGTAGCAGTGTCACAAACAAAACAAAAATTATTGATTTCAAAATGCTAAAATCGTGTCAAAATAATATGTCAATGCATAAAAAACATCAAGAACACGGGGGAAAAATATCAGCACACGAATGTTTATGTCGAGTGTTCTTGAAAATAAGCAAGATATCTTTAATAGGAATAAAAAAAGGAAACGTCACTTTTAAATAAAAGAATTAAGGCATCATAGCCTTGGAAACATATTTATATTATTTTGCTGCCATTTTTGAAACTTTTTTCCAAAGATAATTTCTAGTCTTTAGAAAAATCACAGTTCGTAAAAGAATTTTTTAGCCTACGCTTTTAAGAGATTTCTTTTGATCTGTTGTTGAAAAAAGTTATTCGATTGTTGTTGACGTTACTTTATGAAACATCTTATCTTAATATACGGAGCGTTCAGAGTTATAGTGAACCAAGACCTTGAGATTCATTTCTGAGAAAACAAATCTCAAAGTTGATTAGCTGCATTTTAAATAGCGGTGGACTTCTAACTGCACTTGTTGCCTGGCGGAAACGAATTGAACTACGGACTTGAATAATTATTACACAGAAAATATAAACATTTCGAAACTGCATAAAGTGTGCAGTTCTTAGTGCATATTAGTGTAAAATGGACTAACATAAGATAAATATGGACTTGGCTCACTTCAAATCTGAAACCTCCATATCTTTTTACATTTTTAGGATGGGATTCTAAAAACGAAATTCAATGATTTATTTAAAGATGCATTCTATATTTGAACACCTACGCATCTGTTGCAGATCGGAAATAGTATCTACATTGAACGTTCAGAGTTATAGTGAACCAAGTCCATGAGATTCATTTCTAAGAAAACAGAACTCAAAGTAGATTAGCTGCATTTAAAACAGCGGTGGACTTCTAACTGCTCTTCTTGCGTGGCGGATAAGAATTGAACTATGGACTTGAATAATTATTACACAGGAAATATAAACATTTCTAAACTGCATAAAGTGTGCAGTTCTTAGTGCATATTAGTGTAAAATGGACTAACATAAGATAAATATGGACTTGGTTCACTTCAAGTCTGAACCCTCCATATCTTTTAAAATTTTATAGGATGGGATTCTAAAAACGAAATACAATGATTTATTTAAAGATGCATTCTATATTTGCACACCTACGCATCTGCTGCAGATCGTAAACAGCAATATCTACATTGAGCGTTCAGAGTTATAGTGAACCAAGTCCATGAGATTCATTTCTGAGAAAACAGATCTCAAAGTTGATTAGCTGCATTTAAAATAGCGGTGTATTTCTAACTGCTCTTGTTGACTAGTGGATACGAATTGAACTATGGACTTGAATCATTATTACACAGAAAATATAAACATTTCTAAACTGCATGAAGTGTGCGGTGCTTAGTGCATATTAGTGTAAAATGGACTAACATAAGATAAACATGGACTTGGCTCACTTCAAATCTGAACCCTCCATATATTTTTACATTGTTTAGGATGGGATTCCAAAAACGAAATGCAATGATTTATTTAAAAATTCATTCTATATTTGTACACCTACGCATCTGCTACAGATCGTAAATAGAAATATCTACATTGAGCAACTCGAACAAAAATATACCCTTTTGCATTTATGCCTTAATTTGATAACTGGATGATAATAAGCGAGCTGTCCGTAGAGCCTCTTCCTATAAGAACAGAAAGTTAACACCATAATTTCATTGTCTTCGAAACTGAAATTAATCAAAACTTCGAAACAGCCGCAGAGAATATTAAATTGCTTTTTCTCTTACGGCTGCTCAAGAAATATTCTCTGAATTCAACTTGGATAATTTCATAATAACTTCACTCGACAGCGTATACAGCTGCCAGACTAAGATTGAAATCGCAAGCTAATTGTTTGCAATCAGCTTCAAACAGGGAATAAATGTTTTACAACGTTGAATATTTCATGAACCATATGTTAATGTTCGAATGTTTTCATTTAAATGAGGATTTAAAGAATGACTTTCTCTTTGTGGGATAAAACAATAAACATTCCACAATTAATGTCTCTTTAGATAAGATTATTTTGTAGTGACATCGATTTATATAGGTGAAATCTATTTCTGTAAGCATACATTAATTATATAATATTTCATTTTCTGTAAGATTCGATTTCTACAGGTCCTATTCACTATGCTTAAACTTAAAATTCGTATGCATTCTAATTAAATTTTTATCTAGCGTATTATTTGGCACTTAAGCTTTTATACAATCAGTGGTGACATTCCAAACCTATTTTCTTTGAGCAAAAATATTTATAATCATATTTCCTGATTTTAAAAAATTAAGTTTGTAATATCATGGTGATTTCTCGAAAAATAACAAAAATTCTTGATTTCTTTTTTCATGAATATTTTCACAGTGATTTTTATTTTGAAAAGAAGAATTTTGTAACATGCGATGTTAATATTAAAATGCGTCCTGTGAAAAATATTGATTCATTTCCTATTTGCGTCATGTGGTAATAATGAACTTTGAGCTCAAAAAGAATGCAAGGAATAATAATATTTTGAATATTGTGCGTGTCAAACTCTCTTTGGTTTGTTTGGGTTCTTTCAATACCAAAAAAGAAGAAATTTCATATTCCCAAGATCTTAGTGGTGTTGTCTGGGTTGTTATAAGGGAAAGGAAAAGAAAAGATCAAGCCTGTGTTTGTCTCCAAATATTTATTACGGAGACATTCAAACGGAGACACAGAACAAACAATCAAACATATATAAAGACGAATAATTATGCTATGAAATAACCATCTGGAGTGATCTCCCTGAACTTTCTCGTATACTTCCCCAAAAAGGTGCTGTTTCCCCTTCCCCGCGTGGATAAAAAAATTCGAACCTGCTGTAACCCAGAATCCATTAACTATTAGAAGGTTTTTCATTGCAGATTATAATGATTGTAAAATATTTAAGTAAAGAATCAAATTCAAAGAGATGAGTACCGATTTTCCACTCTTGCCGGCTCAAGGGCAAGGTGACATAATCCTTCCGCGTGCACAGAGATTGCTACCAGTACGCATGCGCATGGAGAATCGGATTAAAAATATTGAATATGCAATTTCAACGCCTTTTTTAACCGATTGAAACGAAAATTTGGGCACAGATTTTTATTTATCTAAGCCAAAGGATTTAGGAGGTATAATTTTTACAAGTATGCTCTTATACAGTCCGACAGACCGTCAACCCTTCGACGGATTTTGTGCAAAATTTGATACGGACCTATATTCATGATGATAAAACTGTGTACCAAATTTTATCCATCTAGCTATTCAAGTTTTTGAGTCATAGTGTTTACATGACTGCGGACAGACAGACAGACTTCCCGTAGACAAGGACTGCAACTCTGCAGCCGTAATGGAAGAGCCGGCACCGTTTCGCATGTATCACTTCAGTATGAATTGACTTCATATTATCTGGTGTGTATTTCTTCTATTTTCTGCTTGAATTAGACCTTATTATTTCATCTAGTCCTCGTATTTTGCACAAGTAAGTTTCTTACCAGTAAATTCTTAATTAAACCATTAAACTCGGAAAGAAAGTATCTGGTTTTATGATTTATTGAAAATTTCTATAATAAATGTTCGAAAAAAGTTGATTGTCCCATTGCCAATAAGAGTGTATACAGTCACAATGAATTATAACTTTCAATTCTTTTTTTCATCACAAAAATCCATGGATTGCCCTTATTCACTTTTTTCTTCCTTTCCTTCTTCAAAACTTAGATGAGAAAACTTTAAAGAGAGCACAATACTGTGGAAGCCGATTTCATGCATTAAATCATTCATGAAATCAATTAACAGGGATCCTGTTTAATATACAGGGGGTCCACACTTATCTTGGTCCAATAGCTAATTCCTAAACAGTTACAGATAGACACATAGTTCCAATTGGAAAAATACTTGAGTGAATAAATATATTCAAGAAAAAGTTACGAAATCTAACTTTTTATACAGTCTCCCGGTTCTATCAATCAAAGTGAAATACAAACAAGGGCTCATATCTGTATTGTAGATGACGGAGAGCACTTTGAACACCGAAAATTAAGGTATCTTGTGATAACGAATTGCTTTTTCTCTTTGGAAGCCATTTTGTGACTTCACAGTTTCGGAAATCGAGAATAATCAAATGTGCATTTTAGGCGTTCCGTTCTTAGTATTAACTTGCACAAGGCGTATTTTTGTACAAAATCAATAATTCTCTACAACTTTGTAATTGACATTTTCCCACTATTTTTAACGTTTTTGAGATAGGAACGCTAACTCCGGAGTTTGCCACCAGGTGGCGCTGTGAGGGGTCTCATCACATAGCGCATAGACATTTTACTACAGTCGACGCTCGTTATAACGATCCTCTGCGTCCCACAGCAAAAGGTCTTTATAACGAGTGGTCGCTATAGTGGATATAATTAAAAACTGTACATATGCACGCTGAGCAGTTCCATATAAATAGGCGATTTTTAAAGAGATTCCAACTAAATACTAAACTTATTTTTTATCATTGATATTAAAAATAAAATTTTATCAATTAAAAATATATTTCTGAAACAGATTTTAAAGTAGAAAATAAAGGGTGTTATATACTTACATAACATTTATTTTCTGAAGAAAAAATCAGAAATCGTTATTTGTCTTTTCTGCATATGTGCTTTTTGCAAAACAAAATTTTCCATTTCAGTTAAAGATGATAAATAATGTTCTGCCTTTCAAAAAACATTTTGAAATCTCAATAGCACTTGAAACATTTTTTTCCTATTCTAGTCTATTCTAATTTCCGCACTGTGGTGAGTGGTAATTCCGCCACCCCCCGTCAAAGTTGAACTGTAACACTGAAAAACTCTACATCTACGAAGCTTGGCAATATAATAATCAAGGCCATTTACATTTAGAAACATGTTCTTTTTGAAAAAATACCGGGAAGAGTGTTCGCTGAATTCGGACGTTGTATTGGGATTAGACGACACTGGACGGTCTTTATACCGGACGTAAAATAACATAGTGCATAGGGGAACACAGTTGGGAGTTTTATCATTGGTCGTTATAATGGAATGGTCTTTATAATGTGTGGTCGTTATAACGAGCGTCGACTGTATATCTAGACACTACTTTCATGACTATAGTTGTCGTCGTTCTAAAGTTAAGAGGGGGTGGCTCTTATTTAAGTGGACACCCTGTATATTCGACTAGCACATTATTTCCTTGTTAAAAAGCTTGCATGAACGGCTGCCTTGTGGACACATTTCATTGTTAATCTCATTTCAGACAAAACAAATCATTCCTCGAATCTAGGATTTAGATAAAGCCAGGAAAGGTTACGCGATATTCAAATTCAGAGAAGAGGATAAAACTAATTCACCGCCATGTATTATAAGGCTTCCTGTTTCACCAGCGGTAAGAAGCCACAGAATTCTGAAAATACTTGTTTCAACACCTGGTCTCATACATCCATTCATTCTTCCAGAAATGGGTTTAAAGTCTGAAATAAGAATGATTACTACAGACTTCGAGCTGAAATTCCAGACCGGATTTAAACCGAACTTTGTTCGTGTAATGTAATGAATATTTAATGCGTTCCTCTAAAATCAGCATTAATTATTGTTTATACTGTAAATGCAATGGTAGGGGAATACCTGATGGAAATAAGTGTTGATTCTAGAATTTAAGGGTCATTAGAATATGGAGCAATTAACTCGAGTATAAATATAATTTTAAGTGAATTCTCAGTTGAGTTTTGTGATATTTTGTGCTTAACTCTTTCGCGTCCTTTGGTTTCGCATCGAAACCACACACTGAGCATTTTTTTACTGCGCATGGGCGAAACGCAGCGTAATTTTTCTTTCATAACTTAAGAGCCAGATATATAGGCCAACTTAAATAAAAATTCCAGTTCAATACCGTCAGTATTCATAAAGACATCGGCATTGTAAGAGCTAAATTGATTTTGATCTCTAAGAGAAACAAAATGATGAGGGCTCTTGCACAAAATGACATTTTTAAAACTTGAATTTTCGAAAGTAATATTTAATTTTATGAAGGCTGAATATCCTGAATACTCACGTATGCTTATAAATTAAATAAGTAATTTAAATTCCATTTCGAAGATAACTTATTCTTAGGAAAAATAGCCCATTACGTTCATTAGTTTCACTGTGAATCCACAAATTTCTTGAAAATAAAAAATGAAAATTTTTTTTCTTTCACATATGATCAACTACATGTCTAATACTCATTTTTGAAATTAATTTAGCAATTTTCAAAACGAAACATGTAGTGAACTTGAAAAAGTTAAAGCAGCATATTCACCAGCGGTTCAGACATATTCAAAAATGAATATTTCTGCTTGAGCGAATTTATTGTAGCAAATATCTTTTATATATCCTAATATCAGCTGGTTCTTTTAAAATAATTAATTTTATTACGTTAATATTAGACTTTCACAATGACTCGAATAAGGAAAATTTCAAAGATTTAAACATTTCGATTATGAATTAACCATTAACAAGTGTTCAGTCTCGGGGTTTTGGGGTGTATGTTTATTTACTCGTCTATCAGTCCAGACTGATTCGATGGCCCTATTCTTATCGGCGGTACGCATGCCTTCATTACAATTTATTTGTAAGTAATTTGTTTTTTAAAAAATCGTTTTCAAAAGAATTTCTTGTATTGCAATTTTAATAGGAATCGGTGATTCTCAACCATCAATACAAGACTTTTAACAGAAGCAGAATACCAAAAAATGGTGCTTGTTTTTAAAGAAACAGACAAAAAAAATTCCAAAAATTTGTCGGTATTTGAAAAAAATACGAGAACAAAATACAATTATCAATCTAAGAATTAAATGCAATCTTATTAAAGGAAAAATACTTGACATAACTAGTAGAAGTACTCTTACCTCGATTTTCTCGAATACTTCAACGATATGGAACGTTTTGGGTTTATCTTCATCCTATACTGGGGAGTATTGAGTATGCAGTTCAGAGCTCTGTATGTTCACCGATTGGCTCCGAAATTTCATAAAGATCTACAATTTTGGTGTAAAGACCACATACCGAATTTCATTCGTCTAGTTTTTATCTTTTCTCAGTTGTCATGCTCACAGACAGACATTATTGTAAAAGTGGGCCTTTTTCAGACTCCGTGAAGTTTTAAAAGAGGTGATTCGTCAAAATTCCATGGTAGAAATTTTTCAAGGTTATAATTTTTTCACTTTTTACTGCAGATTCGGGAAAGAAAAAAAACTCGAAATGTACTTTGATATTGACTGTTTAAAATTTCAAAATTCATCGGAAAACGGAAAGGTAAAATTCGATATAAGTTATTGATATAGCACAGTGTTAGATTGCAAATATTGCATTAACATCATTTTTTCGGCTTTGTCAGTATTTTTATTTAATTTAATTCTTCGCCACTAAAGTTTCTTTCTTTTCTTGTGGCAACTTTGGCTAATTTTGAAATTCAAACGTTAATTTTAGCCGTTTCATTTAATTTCCAAATTTTACTTAATTATTTACTTTGTTTTCAACTTAATTAGTAATTGTCTTGACTTTTGTTGTTGTTTAATTCAATTTCTTAACTTTATTAATTTTAATTCAAATTATTTCAATGGGACTATTTCCCCGACATCTTTTTCCGCGGAGGTTTTTCGGTGTAAACAGTAAATAGCGTCTTTCTGGAAGCGGTTTTCTTTGTTCCATTTTTAAACTGTGATTGAAGTGAGACAGACGTTTGAGCCGGCAGCTGTAGGCCCGAGGGCCTTTAACGGCTCTCGGGACCTGTTCCCACCTGTCCTTAACGAAAATTTTTTCGTTATAAAACTCTACTTGAAGCTGTCACCATTTTTATTATCATCAGATGTAGCTGATAGAAAGACAAGTTCTACGTAAGAACGACGACAAGATGTTCTACGATTTTTGAGCGTGTGTGTTTCTGTAATTCTAAAACTGTATGGAAAACAAAAAAATGCCGAAATGAAGTGCAGTAAACTATTCGTAAAATGATTCACAGAACAGCTATGAGAAATTTTCAACAATTTCAAAAGTCAACGGTTGTGTATTGTCGTCAGCCAGCTACATCTATCATGTGTTTTACTTCAACATGTTGATATGTGAATTCCGTTTTTCTGCATTTAAAAATTTCACCTCTTCAACTTTCTTTCGTGGAGCAAATCTAAATCTACAACATCGTTTATTTTTGCTACAACAGTGTGAAGTAAACGAGTGCATCTAATTACAGCTATTATCTGCAAAATTCTGCTAGGTGTGTCACACAGTAACAAAATTTTCAATTATATTTCATCTATGATCTCCGTTCGGGGATTGAAGTTATTTTGATGTTGTAATGATCGTCATAGTTTGTGAATAAGTCTGCAGAGACTTCTTGTTCTTATTATTTTTATTTGTGGTAGCTACTGCATTTTTGTCTGTTTATTTTGTATTCTATTTTTGTGCATCTAAATAATAATCACATATATTTTTATTTGGCAGTAAAAAAATTATCTATTTAAAATTGGTAAAATAAAAAATATTTAAAATCAAAGCTAATTGAATTTGTCTCATTTATAACGCAGTGCTTATTATGTGTTTTCAGGTTTATTTTTTAGTAGCCCAATATGCAGATACCAGAAAGGTAGGTTTCGAATATAAGGGTCAAATAAAAATTGTATTTTATTGTGTAATTTAAAAATAAAAACTATACGATCACCAATGGTAGCCATCTTATATAATAGTGCCTATTAATAGGTACAGATCTAATACACAGTAAAATAAATAATACTGAAATCTCAGTGATAAATTTTATAAGTGTGGAATCACAGACTTAAATTAAAATATGGAATGAAATCAATTGTTAACTAAAACAAATCCGAAATTAATATTCTCACCGTCCGTTAATGAAACTAATTATCATTTTTTATTGCAAAGTCGCGACGGAAAGCTTTTTACTAACATCTCACCATCTCGTCAGTTAATAAGCAACACGACCTATCTGAGTTTTCCAAATTCTAAGAGGAAGAAAAACACTGAATTTTTCTCAACCAATAACGAATATAGCGAATATTTTCACATTGACACATCATGTAGGGTCTCACGTCCTTACTAGATGTGAAAAAAACCTGCCATATTCGTTATCGGTTGCGAAAAATTCAGTTTTGCTTTCTCTTGTAAAATTAGGAAAATCTAGCATTCTCACTGTCCCTTAATAAAATTAATTATCATTTGTGATTGCAACGTCGTCGCGACGGAAAGCTTTTTACTAAGATCTCGCCATCTCGTCGGTTAATAAGCAACACAACCCATCTCAATTTTTCAAATTTCAACAAGAGGAAGAAAAAAACTGAATTTTTCGCAACCAATAACGAATATAGCGAATATTTTCACATTGACGCATCATGTATGGTCTTACGTTCATACTAGATGTGAAAAAAATCTGCCATATTCGTTATCGGTTGCGAAAAATTCAGTTTTTCTTTCGCTTGTAAAATTAGGAAAATCTTGATATATAAGTAGTAAGTAATCTTGATAGGTAATCTTGATATAGGTAGATATTGCTTGTTAAGCGACGATCTACGTCATTCCTGAAGCAATATGATGCCCGCACATGATAGCAAAAGATGCCACATCTGGCTTTCTCGCCCTTTTGGAGATGAATAGTTAGCCTCATCATAGGACTCCGCTATGATGAGGCTAATCCAATCTCGCATATTTGATTTCAGCTGACAAAAGCCTCCATACAAGCAGCCAGTTCTCTGTGCAGCAAACGTAGAAGGCTCCATCCAATCGGTGGATTCCCTTAATGACCCAGTTGGATAATTACCAGAAAGCTCAGAATTCCCCGCTTCCTCATCAAAGTCGATTAGAACAGAAGGGTTATTCAATCAGTATCCAAGCAGTGCTATGAAATCTTTGGAAGATTTCATCCGCTTCATATCGCAGCAATCTCTATCTTTAATAATAATAAAGGCAGATATAGGTCTCTCCTTTGGGGCTCAATAGCATACAGCGATAGATGTAAATCTACTAAATTTGGCACAAACATTTTGGAAGATGGCAACGTATATTTACAGAGATTCTTTTCAAAATTTTTAATTTATTTACCATTAATTAAAATTAACTAAAGTGTCGGATTTTTCGGCAATATCATCGATAATAATTATCTTAGAAAATATTTTCACATCATATTAAAAGTCAGAAAATTATTTATCCTCTGATAGCAATTTGATTGTCGTATACTAATGCTAATTGCCCTACTAATTTTAACAATATTTAAAATGTTTTTCAGTTGTATTTTATAATAGAGCTTTTCATGGCTGAAAGAAAATTCAAGCCAGTTTCATTGACGCTTCTGCAAATATTTAATCAAGTTTTTCTTCCGTTAAAAACTAAAGCTTAAACAAGCTGGGGGTTTTTGTATTGACTATAAACTAGGTTTTTATAAAATTTTGTGGCTCATTTAGCTATAAAATAACCACAGCTAAAATTTAATTCGGAAGTAGGCAAAAAAGATATCTTTTTTAATTAATAATAATGTTCCATCAATCTCTGTTTCTAATAATAATAAAGATAGATATATGTCTCTCCTTTGGAACATCACAATCCAATGGACTTAAATCTTGTAAATTTAGCACAAACACATTTTGGAAGGTGGCAATGTGTACATCACAACGATTTTTTCCAAAATTTTGAATAGATTTTTAACTAAGAAAAAATAACTAAACTGTCGGCATTCGAAAATTATTATTGAAGAAAAGTAATTTTCACATATTATTAAAAGTGAGAAAATTACGTTCCATTTGAAATTAATTAAACTATAATTCAGTTTCCCCCTCATTTTAACATTTATAAAAATGGTTTCATAAAGGTTTTAGTGGCAAGAATAGTTAGGAAAAAGAAATAAAATCCTCAAATATTAAACATTTGTAGGGTTTATGTAAAATCTGTGTTCTGTTGTGTCCTTGTCTTCAAAGCGCTCTATTGGAGTGATTTTATAAATATTTTTTTCTAGCCGCTTTTGGCGACCAGCTGGTTCGCGAGAATTAATGTGTGTGACAAAAATTTGATGAGGAGATTGGTGTTAATGGTTCCCTCCAGTAAAACATTTTTAAATTTCAATTTTTGACACACATGTAGTTTGCACTATTTTAGAAGCCTTAACAAAAAATACTCTGTAAACTTTAAAATACCCTAAAATCACTAAATAACTCTAAAAATACTTTCACCTTTTTAACCCTTTGCGGCTCAGTGTGCCAGTTTATGACACACCTAATTTCACTCGTTTCTCAACCGTTAAATTCAGCTATGAATGTGAAATAATAGGTTTAGCGTAGGGCTAATAGTACTCCTTTTAGAATGTATATAGCAGCCTTATGAAATTTCGTTTCGGAATAGGAATTATTAGAGAAAAAGTTTGGGAAAATTCCTTAACTCAGAGAAAAGAAATTTTTTCAATTCTGGACGTTTACAGTTTTAGCAAATTAACTCGAAAATTTTCCTCCAATATTCTTGAAGTTTTAATTTGTGATTTTCTGTAAGATTCAACAATATTTTTTGAGTGCATCATAGTTGCTGTATCTAAGAGGGATCTCATATGAAAGGGGTGATCCCAAAGGGTGACGACCCCTCCCCCTCGGTATAAGGTAAGTTTTTTAAAAAAAGTTTTTTTGCAGATTATATGTCTAGACAGTAAACTAAAACCATTCATGATGTTTTTCATCATATTTCAAAAAATTTAATGCCTAACACCGCACTGGGTTAAAGGAATTCAAACAATTTCATTAACTTTTCTGCAAATATTTAACCACATTTTTAATTCCTTAGTGTCGTAATTTAATTATTGTCGCAAACTCGGGCTTTGTCATGCTGTTTGTTTTTGTACATTAACTTTAAAGTAAATTTTTATTGAAGTTCAGTGGCTTATTTAACTTTGAAATAAGGACAGTTAGGAAATAAGGAAAGAGAGGAGGTGAATTTTTATAGTTTGTTGATTTCTTCACATTGCTGCGTAAAATAGCTAAATGTGAACAAACATTTACTCACTTTTTTAACTTGAAATTTTTGTTTTTTGTTGCCTCAATAAGCAAAAAACTCAAGATTACAGGCTTTCCATTTTTACTTTCTCGTATACACAGAGAAAGTATTGTAATCGTCAAAAAATTCGAACTCGAGATTTTGACGAATCTCCACGTTTGACCTTCCTGAGTCCGAAAAACACAATTTTAGAATTATGTCTGTCTGTGAACACTATTAGAACTCAAAAACTATTAGAGCTACGGGGATGAAATTCGGTAGGTGGTGTTTAAACATAATTCGTACGTTTCTATCAAATTTTGGACAAAATCCGTCAACGGGAAGTCTGTCTGTTTGTATGTCCATGGACATGTGAACACTATGACTCAAAAACGTGAATAGCTAGATGGATAAAATTTGGTACACATTTTGTTCATAAATCTTGCAGTATAAGAAAGATTTTAACGGATATTTTGGGGCAATTACATAGTAAATGTTTCATTAAGAAAAAGCGTTTAAAATAAATATGATTATAAAATAATAAAATTCGTCTAATAAGATCTAGCAACAGTTCTTATGTATTCTTGTTCTTCATCAATAAAAAAGTGTCATAAATTGTAAATTTATACACAATTTAATTTTTGAAAAGTTATTAAAATGAAGGCAACGAATTGAACGGAAATGAAACTTGTGTCATGAAAAGCGAATTTTTTTAAATATGTGTAAAAATAGTTTTTGTGACATAATACATATTTTCGAAAAATATCACGGAAAATGCCAACATCTTGCTTAATTTTCAATTAACTGAAATTTTAATAAGATTTGAGGCTTTGAAAAGTTGACGGCGATCTCTCTCTTCTTATATGAATTAAATTTATAAAAATAAGCAAAAATTTCAGAAATAAAGGTAAATTAGTTCAAAGTCTAACCGTTGCCTACCAACGGAGTAGCTATACATTTGCGTTATTTCAAAATCGTCTGCAGGTAATTAGCGATTTATTAAATTTTGAAAAATTAATAAAAATTGAAGGAACCATTTCACAGATATAAAATTGGTATCATTGAAAAGATAACATTTTGAACTTTAAGATGGTATAAAAATATTTTTGGTGGAACAAATTGCGCCGAAGTTATTGAGGAAAAACGTTTCGGTCAATTTCTAATTAACTGACTGTTTAATTAACTTTCGGGCTTCGAAAAGTTGACAATAATCTTCCTCTTGTTTTAAATAATAAATGTGCAAAGTTTGGTAGGAATTGATCCAGTAGTTTAGCAGGAGATATGGAACATACCCACATGCATACCCTCAATGACTTTTATTTAAATTAAGATTTATCAAAAAAAAGTAGACTTTTGTTAACATGAAATATTTCCAGTCCATTTACAACAACATTATACTAGTTAGATACATCAAATTTACATAAATATTTTTTCATCGTTTCCAGGCAACGTTCACAAAACAAGAGCAAAAACAAATTTGGGGAGTTGCCATTCTGTCGCTACACATTTTCATATATGGGCTCGGGGCAAACGATTTTTTTTATCAATTACTTTTTAAAATAAATTTTATACTTTTTCATTATTTGAAAATATCGCAACGTGCATAAATAATTGCTTTTGCAATAATACTGCAATAGATTTTTGAAACTTTATATATAGTTTCATAGAAATCAATTACTCTGTTTAAGTAAACAACAGAAACATGTACCCCTTTGCTTAATCTAGGCAAGATTTTTCAAAACTTTGCCTGATGAATAGTACAGATTATATACCAGTAGAACTTTTACTTTTGCTTGACGGATAATACAGATTACATACGAGTAGAATTTTTACTTTTGCCTGACGGGTAGAAAATATTATATACCAGTATAATGTTTATCTTTGCCTGACGGGTAGTACAGATTATATACCAGTAGAACTTTTACCTTTGCCTGATGGGTAGTACAGATTATATGCCAGTATAATATTTACTTTTACTTCCATGCTGGTGTAAATGTGGAGTTTACGGTACCCACCTGTTTCTTGAGACTTTTTCTTGGCGCAATTTCATGTGCCGTCGCCAAATACTGTTTTGGATGTGCAATGCGATTTTCATTGCTCTCTTGTGCATGCGTCACCTGAGAACGAGAGATTGAGCACGCAATGCCTGCGGCATTTTAAGCGTGTAACGGGTAAATTTAACTTAAAAAAACATCAATGGCTTCGCTTTCAGCATAGCAGGAAACTAGTAGCTTCGCTTTCTCATTGAATGTTAGGAATCAAGGCTTTTAAAAGAATTTCGAAAACTAGAATTTCCGCACGCAAAGCCTGTGGCATTTCAAGCGTGTACCGGGCAAATTTTATAACTTAAATATATCATAGATTCGTAGCTTCGCTCATTTGTTGAGAAACGAAACAGACAGAATAACTTACACGGTACTGAACCGATATTCAATTCGAAGAGTTCCAAATAAAGTTTTATTCAAATTCGAATTTATCGACCAATCACATCGAAGAGTTGAACAAAACAGTCCAATCGAAACGTGGCGCAATATATTCTGATAAGCAAAACACAGACGAAAAGATCGATTTGTGTGCATGCGCGCTTGTCACTCGCTAAAAACATGTAGACGCATCCAAGACAAATGTTCTCTCATCGCCGTTCTTGGCGGCAAAGAGTTGGCGATCTTATGAGGAACGAAGTAAGTGGGTACCGTAAACTCCACATAAATCCATGCTGGTACAAATGATGTACCAGTAAATATTTAGCATTTCATTTTACCGTTTAACTAATCTGTCTTTGCTCTAATTACTTAACTGATCGTTTGACTTCTTTTTCTTATTCAGTCACCCTTTTTGTAATGGGGTACTTGGATGGTTAATGAGAGAAAACAAGAAAAGTAGCTCAAGAACTATCGAGGTTAACCACAAACGTAATTACTTGTAAAGAGAGGAAAGCACTTTCCTGTTTCTATATCAAAATTGTTAGGAAATTCTGCATTTTAAGCTACGAAGCTTGCATCTTTTCTAAATTGACTCTCGTACATTTACTCTAAGATTCGAAGCATTCTTTCTTTAAGATTTTTACGTCATTTCTTTGAGCTAGTCACTTCACTTGACATCTATATTAGCAGCTATTTAATCGGAATCGTATGACGTTGCCTATTCGATTCCCGCAGCTGATATGTAGATCTACTGATTATTAGCAGAGTATATATGCTTGTCTCTACTATGTCATTTAAGAAAGAGGTACGGTCTGTAGGTCCTCTAAGCATTCTCTCCTCGGAGAGACATCAGTGCTATGTAAGCTGCTGCCGGTACTGTACCTCTAAGATGTAGGACAATTATCAACCCTGTTAAAAATGGAAATGTAGTGATCTGTAAATATGTTTTTAAATGTGATCGTCCAAATAAATGTCTCTTTTAAGTTATATGATTCGTCATTTCTGAAACAATAAGAAATGATCTATCTCATAGAAATTCCACTACAAAGGCCAAAGACGCTTTTAGCTCATTATCCAGCAGCTCTTCATAACTAGTGTTACTCAAGCTGCCTGTCTCTACTTTACGAGACTAACAAGTGATACTGGCAAACTCGCTTCCTGTGCCTAACAAAAATCCCTGCAGTAATTCGTTTCCGAGTTTTTCTCCTTCCCACAATCTAAATATTTAAGTCAATTGACTGGCAGAATACTACACAAATAGGTTCTGCATTTTCATTCTTTTAAATTTCCTTTAAAATAAAATTCTCCTAAGAAATACACCATGTTTAAAAGAAAACTTAATACTATAAAAATATTTTGAGAAAAACTACTCATCAGGCAAGCCTGTGTTAATATTTTTCTAGCGAACACGAAAATTACAAAATACTTGTATAAACAATAGCTATAATGTAAGTAGAAAGAAAGCTCGAAATCCATTGATATTAAACTGTAGGTGAAGTTCTTTTAATAATAAAAGCTATTTTATCGATTGAAAACATGCCTCGAGAAATTTTAAGCAATTTTGGAAACTAAAAGCTAATGTGTGTAAAACAATATTTATATCCCTAGAGAAATAAAAATAAAAATCCTCCTTTACTTTTTATCAGACTGGATTATAATTCCACTCAGTATAAGAAATAATAAATGAAAAGCTGATTTGCCAGCGGGTTTTAAGAAACTTTTGCGAATTTCTCATCTGCATTTTTCTCTTATAATGAAAAATCATTGATACAATAATATAAAATTCATTCATCCAAAATTTAATAAGATTTCTAAATGTATGAAAACTTTTGGAAATTCAATTTTCTTCTTAAATTAGGATACGTTCTCCTTTATCTACTAAGGGAATGTATGCGTTATCTACTAAGGGAACTATGCCTTTCATGCATTCAAATATAGGAATTGTTGTTATGCAGTTATCAGTTCAATATTATTTTCATTTTATTGTAATGTTTTATGCATTTTAAATGTGTGGCATTGCATGTGTTAATGTATTAGATGCATACAGGGTGCACACTGAAGTCCCTTACCACCCTTTTAACTATTGAATGGCTGCAGCTATCTTCGTAACAGTGGTGTCTAGGTATGATAAAATGACTATGCACTGCTGAATGTACCCACTTACAGCGCCACCTGGTGGAAAACGGTGGAGTTAGCGTTATTATCTCTAAAACGGTACGAGATAGAGGAAAAAAGTGAATTACAAAGTTGTAGAACATCATCGATTTAGTCCAAAAAGACACCTTGTGGACGTAAATGCTTAGAACATAACGCTTAGAATATGTATTTGTTTGTTCGCGATTTCCTACACTGACACGTGACAAAACATTCTTAGGAAGAAAAAAACAAGTAGTTATCACAAGATATCTTTATTTTCGATGTTCAAACTTCTCTCCGTCAGCTACAATGTACATCTGGCCCCTTGCCATGTTGGGGGCTGGTTTTTCGTCCGACAGATAATCTTTTCTCCTCTCGTTCAAGTTTCGTGACGTCACAGTTTCGGAAGCCGCGAACAAACAAATATTCATTTTAAGCGCTCTGTTTTTAGCATTCATGACGATAAGGTGTCTTTTTGTGTTAAATCGATGAGGCTCTACAACTTTGTAATTCAATTTTCTCCTCTATCTCGTACCGTTTTAGAGATAATAATGCTAACTCTACCGTTTTTCACCAGGTGGCGCTGTAAGTGCTTTCATCCAGTAGCGCATAGTCACTTTATTATGCCTAAACACCACTCTTACGAAGATAGCTGCAACCATTCGATAGTTAAAAGGGTGATAAGGTACTTTATTGGGTACCCTGTATATAGAGAAATAAAAAATTGCTCTCCTTTTTTATGTTGTCTTCGAAACTATTTAATAAAAAAATCAGTATATTAAATTCTCTAGTGTTTTATTTCCCTTCCGATAGAAACAAGAAAAAATACCTCTGAAATAACATTAGAGAAATTTATTTTATTCTTTCTTCATTCACGAAAGTCATTAAACGCTTTTATATAACCATGTAGATACAGAATGAAGAAACAGCAAAGACCTGCAACCTTATCTACAACTAACACACTCGAACAAAATGAAACAAATTTTTTCCAAGTCCCAAAAGAGTATCCAAGTTTGAAAAAATATTTATTTATTTTCAAATTTTTCTGCCCTCATTTCTTTCTGCCATTCAACCAAATGCTTCTTGCTTTCCATTCATAAATTTGTGTTTCAATTTATACCCATAAAAGTGCCATAATCACTTTTCTCATACCGTTTAAAACCGCATCTCTTTCGCATTCATTCCCAAATGCTTTGGCTGGGCGGGCTAAATAATATTTTGTGGATACCCTTTAAAACATGTGTATGGGTATGAGAAATCCCGGATAAGCTAGGTTCTGGTTTCCGTGTTGGGAATAATAATGGTTTGAGGTTGAGTTACCTCACTCCGATGACGGGATGTACCTCCATCGGGAGGGGCCTGCCGTGGCCGGTGATGGCTATTAGCATTTCGGTCTAAGTATCCCAGCTGTCGTGGTGGCCGTTCTTCAATTGATCCCTCATGCCTAAGCAGGGCAGGAAAAGCTTTACTTGTGCTTATACCCTTACAATAACAAATCAATTTCAAATCAATGTACCGCAATCATCTCCACGCATTATTCACTGGAACGTAAAGGCTTACTCTCTACTTTAGTACGTCCGTTGAATATTAACAATATCTTGTCAATGTAATCCAGGTAGTTCCCTGCTCAGAACAAATTACCTGTCTTGTAAGAGCATTGTTATAAATTATATTTGAAAGCTAAATTTAGGGGGCATACGTCCTTTAAACCTCCGAAGAATGGGGGAGAAACTGTTAAATTCGATACATTATATCTCTAAAACAAAACATTACAAGAACTAATTTTTTGTCCTAGAAAAATATCTGTTCTTTCTGTTATTGTACACACATTTTCAAATCTTAATATTGACATGTATTTATTTGAGAGAGTAATAAATATGGGTATAATTACCTGTCTGGTAAGAGCATTGTTATAAATTAAATTTGAAAGCTAAATTTAAGGGGGCGTACGTCCTTTAAATCTCCGAAGAATGGGGGGGAACTGTTAAATTCTATACATTATATCTCAAAAGCAAAACATTTCAAAAATTAATTTTTTGTCCTAGAAAAATATGTGTTCTTTCTGTTATTGTACACATATTTTCAACTCTTAATATTGATATGTATTTGTTTGAGAGAGTAATAAATATGGGTATAATTACCTGTATGGTAAGACCATTGTTATAAATTATATTTGAAAGCTAAATTTAAGGGGGCATACGTCCTTTAAACCTCCGAAGAATGGTGGAGAAACTGTTAAATTCGATACATTATATCTCTAAAACAAAACATTTCAAGAACTAATTTTTTGTCCTAGAAAAATATCTGTTCTTTCTGTTATTGTACACATA